>JAADVB010000331.1:0-17854 GCA_023334545.1 Salisapilia sapeloensis
GGAAATGGGTACATCTTCGATACGAAGCGGCGCAGTCGAAGACCTATCAAAGATCGCCGTTATGAGTGCCATCAACCGTCTCCAGCGCTCGGTGAACAAGGTGAAAGCCCTCGGACTACCTGATCCGGCAACACAGAAAGCACTGTCTTTGCTGTTCAATTCTCAGGTGAAGATGGCGTTCACTTGTGGTATCCAGATCCAGGATTTGACGCCGAATGAGGCTCGCGTTGGACTACAAAATCGACTTCGCGTCCAAAATCACATCGGAGGAGTCCACGCATGTGGAATGGCGTTGTTAGCTGAATCCGCAACGGGGATGGTGTTTGGGATGAACGTCCCTGATTCAAGCATTCCTTTAATGAAAAGCATGAAGATTAATTACAAGAAGCGTGCTGAGGGCGATCTTGAAGCTGTGGCATCGCTTTCTCAAGAGCAAGTACGTCCTTTTAAATGTATTTGTTGAATAATATGATTATATCATGATGGTGTACTAGATCGACGACATTGTGGGTAAAGAAAAAGGAGAGACCTTGGTCAATGTTCAAGTGACTGACTCTTCTGGAGCATCTCCGATCGAATGCGAGATGCTGTGGGCCTGGGTGCCAAAGAAAAAGAATAATTGAATCAACACAACCAATATGGCTTCTACCTTTATCTATTTTCGTACAATACTCTTTGCATTGAAACGGAATTAAAATCTACCATGGCAAATCGACCACCGGCAGGAAGACCATCCATTGCTCCTCGAAAGGATGTTGTGAAAAGAAATCCCGCGACATCTAATGTCGAGCGATTCATTAAACGAGAAGATCAGCTCCACGCTGCGAAATCATACACCAAGTCGAATGAAGAGAGCGCAATTCGATCCCAATGGGAAGAAAAGCAGAACCTTCGGTCGAACAATGGATCTCGTACGCAAAAGACGCAAGAGTAACCTACCGCATGACCTTCTGTACTCTCTCACCTAATGGCTGTTTACAGATTGGAAAGCGAAATGGACCTGATGAATCAACAGCTAGTAGCTATACGACACGAACGTCTTGCCAAGTACTATCAAGAGTGCTATGACGAGTATATATCCTTCTTCAGTTGTCATGACAGCAAATTAACCTTTGGTGTAGATGGGACCAACAACTACAAGCTCGTGGATTAGCACTTATACGTGATCGTGACTAAGATCGCATACTACTTTCACTTGTAATTCCAATAGACACTACTTTTCTACTCTTCATTCTCAAGCAAAGAAGCTTTTTGATCTTGCTTCAAGTCGTCTTCCGAGTCATATCCAAAGCAAGTACTCACACCTGGGCACGTTGGCATACTTTCACAGCAGCTACTTGTGCTACATCCATACTCCGTGCTCTCTCCCCATGGGTAAAACAGTATCAAATAGAGTAGCAGCCCAGCATAAAAACTAGCAAATGCAGCGAGCGCAAACCACGCAAGCGGTGACGTATCATCTGGTAAGCTATCTTGTAGGATACGGTAGACGAGAGCATAGTTGACGCCACAGACGAAGACGGTTCCGACCATCATGAGGACTGCTGTCACGGCTGAATTGGCAAATGCATTCCCCATCAGTCTCTTCTTAGATGTGAAAGCAAGGAGTGGAATTAATGCAAATGGTAGTTGGACACTTTGTAAGACGTTGAGGAACTCGTTAAAGTGATCACTCTTCGAGTTCTGCTGTTGACTTAGCAACGCGACAAAGAGTGCCGGGATCAGTGCCATCCCACGAGTCAGTGCCACTCGCTTCCATGCATCAATGCGTAGGTTCAAGAACCCTTCCATGACGAATTGGCCTGCATAGGTGCCTGTCATAGTCGATGCTTGTCCTGATGCGAGGAGCCCGACGGCCCAAATGACACGAGCAGCACTCCCGAGGGATGCACTGATGGCTTCACCTGCATCTGAGAGTCCGATCTCTTGGCAATATCCTGCATTCGGTGCTGTCAAGTGGAACTCCTGTGGCGCATGTGACGTCTTATTCACGTAACAAGGTTGGCAGCCAGAGATCGAGGATATGTAATCTAGGGACGTGATGCTCGTGTTGGATGGTGTTTGCCACTGGGCGTCAAAAGTACACAAATGGCCTGTTTTCGAGTCATAGATAGGACTGCCGGATGATAGAGCAGCTTGGACTGGGATGCAAGACGTTTGGATGCCCATGCCAGCAATGTCCGACATGGGGGACACAGATAGATCGGCACACTCGGCACTGTAGAAACTACTAGCAAAGGAGCAGACGACAGCGGCATTGATGAGGAAACTTATGAATAACGCTGCTGCGGATTCAATCGCAAAGTATTTGTTGGCTTCTCTCACTTTTGGATGGTCACTCCTGTCGATTTGACGAGCGTGCACAAGAGCAGAGTGAAGGAAGATGTTGTGTGGCATGATGATGGCACCTAGTGTACCGATGGCTTGGGTCAGATCTTGCTCCTTCATCCGAGGTATGAGAATGCCACGAGCAATTTCTACGCCATCCGGGTCGCTCACGGTGAAATCCAAAAAGAAGCACAGGCACATGACACCAATAAGAGCTAAGAAGAGCATCTCGAGGTAGCGAGACGCTCCATGCTTTTGGTCTGCTCGGTGCAGGCCCAAGAAAGTGAATGTGTCGAGAGCGGTGAGCAAGCAACCGACCCAAAGAGGTAGACCAAACAGGAGCTTGAATGCAATGGCAGAGCCCAGTACTTCCTGTACGTCACTACCGATAATCGCAAGCTCGGTCATGACCCACAAGGCCATTGAAACGGGCTTTGGATATTCACGACGGCAGAGTTGAGCCAAGTGATGGCCTGTGCAAGCGCCTAGTCTAGCTGCAAGAACCTGGAATAGGCATCCAGCGACAGTACTCAGCAGGACAACGTACAAGAGTTCATACTCTGTATAGGCTCCATTTTGCAAGTCAGCCTCGAGATTGCCTGGATCGAGGTACGCGAGACTCATGAGCCACCCTGGACCCGTGTACGCCCAGAACAGCGTCCATGAGAACATTGGGGGTTTAGACTCGGAGCTCTCGTCTTCAAGACCCTCCGTATAGCCCTCTGAATTATCCTCATACGCCTTCCTCATCATTTTGTTCTTAAGCGTGTGCCAGATCGGTCCTCTCTATGCACGATTCTCAGATTACCTCATCTGTACCATTCCAGTACCATCTTCAAGTAGCCTTCGTCTACCCAACCTATCGATAGCACAGCGTTTCCAATACGTAGATACGAGTATGCTATTGCTGAGTACCTTCATGCATTCAAAACACTGGTGTATGTGCTAGTTTGGATGCATTTTATAGTAGTAGTAGATTGCGTTCTGTTTTTGAATTTGACAAAAGCCCAACGCAAAGGACAAGAGCTCTGTATTGTGGTTTTAATGGTCTTCTCCTGGTCGATGGAGAAGAAAGTCTATGTTGCGGGGGAAGCTTGTAGTCGTTTTGCCTCTAGTTTTTCTACAATTTCCTCCTCGAGCTTTCGAATGTCCGCGATCGTCAAGCCAAACCATTCGTCGATGAGGCATTGTGCTTGACGCAACGTCGAGTGGAAAAGCTGGCGCTGTTGGTTTAAAATGGCATTTTGTACTTTGGTTTGGACGCCCCAGTAGTCAAAATTGATACGAACGGACTTGTAGCAAGTCATGACTGGATCCACTTTGCTATCCCACCCAGACGTCAGTGGCCCCCTCCCAGTCTTGGTCGATACAAACTACCATCCAATCGTTAAGATCAATCGCTTTTATAAGAAAATGTGATACATGACATACTGTCGAGAGATCATTTCCTTCGTCAATTGGTTCATTCGTCGGCTTTTGGGCGATATCTAAGCTCTCGACCTTTCGCTTCGAAAGCTCGTTGTTGGACATACCAATCGCGTTTTCAGCAGTGCGGTTACCAGGCAAGTGCATTGATTCAATAGCAATGTAAAAGCGGTTTTTCGCCAAATAGCCATTTACGATGACTGTGACGCAGTGTGGGTAGGCATTCCAAGCCTCTTCGATCAAGACCATGCTATCCTCTGGACAACTAGAACGTCTTCAGTATCATCGCTGGGTCATCTTCAGGAATACAAATGTACATTTTCGAGACGTAGGAAGGGATCTTGGATTTACAGTAGTAGTGCTTTAGCGTATACTGGCCTCTGTTGCGTGGTACAGTCCATTGGGAAATGGGTGAGACGCCCATCTAACGAGTCATGACGTAAGCAAGATGCATAGATGACAATAAAAGGTAGTATACGTGGCCGTCGGTGTTGTCATAGGGCTCGTTCTTGATGATTTCCACCCCTTCGCCGTCTCCAGTGAGCTTCTCACTGGCATCCACGACCATGTAAAGCTGTGCGACTTGAAATTCATCCACGCTCATGTGCAGTGGAACTTGGAATTCATGAATCAAGACCATTTTACGCAAGCTAGTGCAACGAGGGGGAAAATTAAAAGTAGCTCTGAATGCAATCGGTCGATGCACTCGGGGGAGAGGTGGCTAGCAATCTTCCAAGAGCTGCTGAGCTTAAACACGTCTATAGAATCGTGGATTTCTGTCCGCAGAACCTCTCATTTTCGATATAGACCTGTTTACTTGAATTGTATTGAAAGTATTTATAGTAGTGAACAAGTAGCTTGTACATTCTTCTTTCCTGAATTTATATGAAAGCAGGATGGAGGATGCCAAGGATTGCCTGCCGTTCAATGATTGCATGAGTTCATGTCGACGTCTGGTGTCTGGCATTCGAAGTCTCGTCGTGGTAACTTCGTTGCGTCATGAAATTCATCGTGAAATCGTGTGCAAAGCTAGCATGCTGAAAGGCTTTGAAAAGATATCTCCTCGATCTCAATACCTTCGGTCTTTTCTTGCTAATGGTCAAATTGCATATGCATATTCACTAAATTGTGCTAGACAATATCAGGAGCATCCAGCATTATTAATTCAGACAACCTGGAGGAGGTGTGTACATGCGTTTGTGTTGTCTATCGACTTATTTTAACTGCTACTTGCTTGGTAAGGTACCAACGATACCAACGAAAGCTCAAGGAACAAGAATTTATTCGTAAAATTCGTCGCAGTCGAGGTATGAAAACAGTATAAAGGTTGTGAATATCCAAGTTACTATAAAGTTACAGGTATGGGAAAGTTTGAGCTCGCAGCAAGAACCATGCAGAGATTGTACCGTGGTCATCGAGTACGCAAGTGCATGTGGGTTCATTGAATAATGTACGGACCGAAGGAGTATAAATTGACGACTCGTAGTCAAAACGGAACCTTAGGCGCAATCAGAGTCTTTATATCCAAGATGAAGCGTTTGCACTCGCTCCGTCTTGAGTATACGACTGAAGTAAGGAAGATATCCGAAGCATTATCTTATAATACAGCAGAGTTGGAGCGAATGCAAGAAGCTGTGGTAGTCACCCAAGCACATATGGAGAAGGACATGGAGAGTGAAGATGAATTGCTGGATGCTGTGCTTGTAAATGGCGAGCATGTGCGTATGCAAGCAGGAAAGTTGTACGCTAGACAATGTCAAGACATCGATACTCTCAGGAAAAACTGTGCAAAATTTTGCAGTGCACTAGACGAAATTAAATCTTCTCACCCTGCTGCTCATTTTGCCGCCACCATTATTCGAGCGAGGTTAATGCTTTGACTTGCATATCGTCGTGATCGTTTCCTACTTATCATTCGTTCATACTTTAGATATCTATCGTTCAAGTTCACTAAAGCTCGTAAAGAAGCGATTAGAGATCGAAAACGTCAACTCATGAGGTAACCATGTCTATGGATAATTCTTTATGTAACAGAAAGATGACATTGCTTGCTGCAATAGGAGAATCTTATCAGAGGAAGAATGCTACCAACGAATGAATGAAGCCTTAAATAAACGACTAGGAGCATTACATGAAGAGATGGCGTTAAAAGTCGTAACACTTTACCATATACGTCGAGCAAAAGCTGTCGCTCAAGGCTATCGTGAAAATCGAGCAGCCAGGACAATAGGATCTTTTTATTTGAAGATACGGGCGCGAATGCATGCCAAGCAACGGTGTCGTTGGCTACGCATAAAGCGTGAAGCACGTCGCAAGCGTTACAGTAAGTTACTGCAGGTAGCTCATAAGGTATGGACAGCATGGAATTGGTTCGTCAAATGTGAAATTGAGAGACGACGAAGAATCCATGATGCGTTGCAGAATGGGCAACTGCAATGGATTCTACGATACGTGTTGTACCTTCAGCGATGGATACGGCAAAGTATAATCTTGCGAACAAAGAAAGCAAACTCTCTGACCGATGAACTCCACGTAAGGGTCTTGGAAATTGTAGCAGTGGCTAGTGAAAAGCGTACACCTAGGAATAGTACAAAGAAAGACATATATGTCAACTTCTACAAGGCTATTGAATGCGAAATCAAGTCATGGCATGAACCGACTCCCTGCATCTATCAGCTAGCTCGAAAGTATCAAATACCTATGGCAATTCTTCCCCAGCAACAAATGTATGAATGGCTTGATACTTCTTCCCCTTTTCAAGAACGGCAACCGGCGTTCCTAGACGTCGAAAAACCATTTACAAACAGAGCACTAAACCAACTTGGTCTTCTGTCTAGTTGGTTCATGGCTCATGACCAAGTTGAAAAGGATCAGCAGCTTCTCTGGACAAAATATGAAACTCTGAACTTGGTACGATCCTATCTTCACCAGCTCTTTATCTCGGACAAAGTACGTTCGTTTCCATCGTTCAAGTCTGTTCTACCCAAGGATGCATCGAAAGCAGCACAAATTTTGTCACGAACGATGAAAAGTGAATATCTGTATTTAAATGTTCCGGACGATGCTCATGCACACATGAGGTTTCCTTGGCGATATGTTGTCTCGCTTGGAAGTTCAAACGTGAAAGGGAACTTGTTCACCTCGTTTCATTGTACGTTTAAAGACTTATGCTCAAACTGCTTGATGCTGCGTGCTAACAATGCGATCGCATGCGAACGATGTGATTTTCATCATTATGAAGAATCAACAAAGGTTCAACCAAGTCATGCAGATCGGACACAACCACTTCCATCCGAATCTACCATCGAACGATTATTCTGTCCATACGAACGATGTGACCTGCTTGTCGTCCATGCCTATCTACACGTCATCTGTCCACCAGACAGTGAAGCTCGCATGCTTTACTCCAGCTTCGACTTGTGGGAAGTAGCTCTAGCCCAAGCCTATCCAGCTCTATCCCTTCTGTACTCTAAAGGCATCACGACACTAAACGACCTCTTGGAAACTTTAGAATCATCGCCACCATTTCCACCTCAAGTCATGGAGAAACTATTCGACTTTCACCATGTCCTGACGAACGAATTAAGACGCGTAGAAGTAGAGATTTAAGTAGATTTGAAAAGTGATTGCTCTTATTACACCAGATCATCTACTTGCGCAATTTCAGCAACAAGGTCTTGTCCTGTTTGACCTTCTTCTGAAGCTGGAGCAGTCCGTAGAGCAAAGCTTCAGCCGTCGGCGGACAGCCTGGGACGTAAATGTCCACTGGGACAACACGGTCGACACCACGCGTGACGGCATACGAGTAGTGGTAGTATCCACCTCCATTTGCGCAACTGCCCATGGAGACCACGTACCGCGGCTCTGGCATTTGATCATACACACGACGGAGAGCCGGAGCCATCTTATTCGCGAGGGTTCCAGCGACAATCATGACATCGGCCTGACGCGGGGAAGCACGTAGCACGATACCAAATCGCTCGAAATCGTATCGAGGACTGGCGACCTGCATCATTTCAAGCGCACAGCATGCGAGACCGAAGGTCATGGGCCACAACGAGCCTTTACGACCCCAATTGACAAGGTCATCAATTTTGCTGACAACGTATTCTATCGTGGCGATTAGTACGGATGCTATAGACGTTCGTTCTCGAGGACGTACCAACACTGTTGCGAGCAGTCTGATTGCCGCCGATCAGGTCCGAGACGTTGCCGCGCTCGATGAGGTCATCAGCCGACTGGGTTTTGGCGGGGGCTTCCGTCGCAAAGGAAGCACGGAGGACGGGAGAACGGGTAGCGGCCCGAGCGGCCCCACGGCGAGCGATCTGCAGCATCGTTTTTCGTTGGTCTCTCACGTCCGCAAATGTCGGATCACCAGAAAAAGTTTCGCAGAGGTTGGTCTTGACTTGGTTTCAGTATGACGCGAAGAATTCGGTAGGATCTGATTTGAGAAGGTTATTCCTTTTGAAAGGTCATTGTGTTAAATTCAACGGTTCTTTGACCGTCAACAAATGAAGACTTGGGTGGCTACTTTCTGACCCTCGGTATGTCTTTACATAGATCAAGAAATTAGATGAGCTACCACTCGCTCGTATTCATGGTTTCTTTTATGATTAAAGATGTATGTGTAGGAGTTTCATTGGTTATCTTGATGTTTGCTTTATGGTGTGGATGGCTAGCTTACCGTCAGCTGTGTTTGTGTATTCGAAATGAGCGATTGTATTCTTATTTTTTCCCATTTCCCTGTCTTCACTGCTAAGTAAAGGACAAGAATACTTTCTTGTAGCAATAGTGTCGATGAACGGTAAGAATGCGATGTATATATACGCGAATGTTTGACGTCACCTTCGACGACAACAAGTAATTCACGACTGGAACGCGTGCCAAAAACTACTTTTTGATGTATTTAGGGCTACGAATACTTACAGGCTAGGATATGATTCAGTCACATGCGAACAAGATTGCGGATTGGGCAGACGACGACTTCTAGACTGGCATGTCATGGCCACAATTACTGCAGTTACCATAAAATGCTTTTGCATGCTAGATAAATATCAGCAGATTGAATGTAAACCCATACGATGCGTTCATCCAATTCCAACCAAAGCGTTTACATTGTAATCCTTTCGTTTTAATGCATCAAGGAACAAAGCAAGTGACGCATCGAGGCGAGGTAATTGTAGCAATGGCAGTACTTCCGAGCTTCGTACTGGATGATTTTGAAACATCTTGCTTTCCAATGATAAGGTAGGATGCGTGCTTCTCCCGAATGAATTCCTGTAGGCTTTCGCTGACATTGCAATCCTCAGGTAACGGTATCAAGTGGAAATTGGTACTTGTTGCCTAGCACACCATTCCATTACGAAGCGAAAGATTATTGTAAATACTCAAGCAAAGCTCACCGACAAGTTGGAAGCAAATGTGTGATAGTAGTCAAATGCACTTGCGTCATAGTCACCCGAGATCGGAGGCTGGTAGAAATGAACAATTTCAAGCCGATCTGTTGGTTGCATCAATTGTAAGGCCACGTGCAAGCACGAATGGTCTTTGGGGTTTTCTCCAATTGCAACGACGAACGTATAGCTGGATTGGTCTACCGCATTGATTGGAGTCATAGGTACGACTATAGTCGGAATGGACGCTGATAGTATCAATTCGCGTGGAATGTGTGCAACCTGTTCGATGGCTGGTCCTCCTTTACCAACAGAGCCTGCGACAAGGAAATGACTCTGAGTTTGTTGAGCTATCTCGAGCAGTCTCTGGGAAGTAGGTATTTGAGTAGTTGGATCAGTAGCTGTTTCACAATTAATGTGCACAGCATTGCGAGGTAGCTTGAGTCGATTACAGTGGGATTCATATTCTACACAGCTCACTGTTAGACTAATACTTTCGATGATGTAATAAAAAATGATGGTGACCCGCTTGTATGAAGTCAGGGGACATAAGAGGAAGTTGTAGACTTGAACCACTGTCCTCGTCAACATGGACGATATTGATTTTCCCATGTCGACGAAGTCGTACTGTTACTTGGAATGCAACGTAGGATTGGCCTACGTATATCGTCATAAAATAATGTTTAAGCAGAGCTACACCATATATGGTAAATTCGTACGACTTCCATCTACAGCGACAGTGAAAGATGTTGTCGGATGGAAACGTGGATTCGCTTCATCGACTATCATGGGTGTATAGCTCATCAAAAATAAAGTTAAATAGCCATTAAATACACAGTGAAGTTACTTGATTGCAGCTGAAGCAATAACTTGTCAACCACACCTTGCAGGTCGAGGAAGAACCCAAACTCGGTATAGCGTGCGGCAGTCACTGGATCAAAGCTGGCATCTCGAGTAATACCACACAACTGATAATACCATTGGTTTGATAATTCCTTTGCATCAATTGTTGAAAAAGTCTGTAGCAAATGATCAGGTTCTCCAAGCAATATTTCATGCAGACTTTTATCTTCCATCGACTCTGTATCATCTGGTCTTGACTACATTTCCATACTCACCAAAACAATATGAAACAATATCGAGAGCATCATGTACTTTAATAACATCCAAAAGAAGCTCTGTCAATTGCACACATAGCTGCACACAAGTCGGAGCCTTCTTGCTTAGCATCGCTGACATCATGACCGTCGATCTTGAAGCGTTGCGTCGGTTACCACTTCAAATATCTCTTGTACTCTTGTTGATTTCTTATAAAAGACAACAACTAAAGCACAAGCATACCAAATCTCATGGAAAATATAGAGGATGAGTGGCCTTCAGAGGCATCGCCTGATGGTGGTGCTACCTTTGATGTCGGTACTAGCCACTACACGAGTACCATGCCTGCCCACAAGCGCATGCGGAAGCCAATCGTTCGTAAAAGTGTCGATCCGAACGCGACGTTCGTGCGTTTTATTACGCAGCGTCGATTCTTCCCTATTGGCGGTGGCGCAGGTGGTATGAAGCCACCTCATCTCCCTCCTCATTCATTCTACAAGCGACAGATGCTTCCTCCACTTGCCTACCCAGCCGCAGACGACTTAGCCTCATGCGTCTGCACTAAATTCTGCCGTTGTTCTACCAATAAGCAAAGATGTCCTGTGAATTGTCTCACGTGGACACCGGAGGGAAGACGTCTTATCACGGGCAACTCGGTGGGTGAGTTCACACTCTGGAATGGACTCGCGTTTAACTTTGAGACCATCCTACAAGCCCATGACGACGCGGTTCGGGCGATGGTCTGGTCTCATAACGACAATTGGCTCGTGACAGCGGACCACGGCGGTGTCATTAAGTACTGGCAGCCGAGTATGACGAATGTCCAGCTACTTCAGGGTCATCGAGAAGCCGTCCGGTCTCTCAGTTTCGCCCCGACAGACTTTAAGTTCGTCTCGTGCTCAGATGACGCGACGGTCAAGATATGGGACTTTGAGAGTGGACGTGAAGAGCGTGTGTTGACAGGTCACGGATGGGATGTTAAGTGCGTGGCATATCATCCACAGAAGAGTCTTTTGGCGTCTGGAAGTAAAGATAATTTGGTCAAGTTGTGGGACCCAAAGTCTGGCAACAGTCTAAATACGCTCCATGGTCATAAGAACACAGTTTTTAAAGTCGCTTGGAACGACAATGGGAACTGGTTGCTCACAGCTAGTCGAGACCAGTTGATTAAAATCTATGACTTGCGTATGCTACGAGAGATGGCGACACTACGTGGACATGCGAGAGAAGTGACGTCGCTCGCGTGGCATCCGTGGTACGAAAAGCTGTTTGTAAGCGGATCATACGACGGTTCGCTCATGTATTGGGAAGTCGGGAAAGAAAACGCGCTTGCCTCGATACCGCAGGCGCACGACATGGCTGTGTGGGACGTTCAGTGGCATCCCGTCGGCCACGTGCTCGCGAGTGGAAGCAACGACTATAGCACCAAGTTCTGGAGTCGAAACCGGCCTGGAGACCCCATGGATGACAAGTACAATGGCGGACAGACGTCGTTGGAAGGAGAAGGGTTTGTGGAGGAGACGGAAGCTCCTGCTCCAGCTCCTGTCAGCAACAACGTCCTACCTGGCATGGGTGTCGGCGCTAGCTCTCTTCCGTCCGAAGCACTCTCCAACGTCAATCTCGAGACACTCCAGGCGAAGACACAGGCTGTGGACAATAGTAACAAGAGCAGTTTCCATCGTCCGCCACCTGATAACTATACCTGTAATCGATGCGGCACCAAAGGTCATTGGATTGAAGACTGTCCAACGAGAGATCAAGGGTACGTTGCGAACAATAATGGACAGAGAAGGATTCCACCGGACGGATACCTTTGTAAGCGGTGCAACATCCCTGGGCACTACATCTCGGACTGCACAGAGCCCAAGGTTCCTCCTCCGAACTATACTTGCCACAAGTGTCGTCAAAAAGGACATTGGAAACAAGATTGTCCGTTGGATCCAGCTAATGCAAGTGCAGGACAGAATGGACCATCGGGTGGACCGTCAGGTGGGCCACCACCTCCGAGAAATGGACCGTTTAATGGGATGCAACCGCCACCGAGGCCGTCGATGGGAATGGCACCACCGCCACCACAGATGATGAATGCCGGGATGAAGAGAGGACGAGAGGATAATATGCCTCCACCACCAAGGGGCTTTGGGCCACCTGGACGCATGCGACCGCCACCGCCACCACACATGATGGAACCACCGAATGGACAGCAGAATCGTAGGCAACAGGGAAACAACTACTACGGTCCACGATAAACGAAAGATAAATGGCAATAGCGCACACCAATATATCAAGTTCTTCCTGGCGTTCGTGTCAGTTGCATCCATGTTAATTTGGAAGGAATCTAGGTTTGATACATGTCAGGTCTCAGCTGGAGGATATAAAGATAGTGTTTTGTCCTCTGTTCTTGGGACTGTCTTTTACAAGTGGAGGAGGTGACAGTGGTAAGATGATCGGTCTCAGCACTAGACATTGAAGATTTTTAGACAAAGTTTATGGTAGCTGCTTTTCTCTCCTTTATCATGCCAGTATCCCTTGTGAGATGGCTTCTCTAAGACGAGTTTGTATTCAAGCACTTGAGCGCTACCTACTTATTAATTCATGCTCTCTAGTCCGAAACTGGACATGGAATGGTAACACCTCATTTCGATAAGGTAACCTCGATAATTTCTTAGCATATATTGTAGCTAGAGTCGACGCTGGACGATTCATACGCTCACTACATGCAATAAGCTGGCGAGGTATGTACACTAAAAGAAAAGCTTTTACTTTTAGGGTATCCATGCAATGAGCAGTGCCTAGTCATGTATATATGCTTGGATTTCACTAATGAACGCTCTGCTTATATGCTTCTGACAGAGACGATGAAACAAAAGATATTTGGTGACGAGTGAATAGATGAAGCGCACACGTGGCCACATGGATGAATTGCTAAGTATGTTTCATTTTGTGACACCACCAAACATCGAAAAGCCATTTTTGTGAGTTGGTGCGCTGTCAAGATGAACGGGTATGTAGTGGATCCTTGAAGTTTCCAAAACCAAACAATCGGCCTGACATAGTCGAACATACTCGACATGTGTAGAGGTACTAGGTCTTCGAAAGAGAACACGGCACAAAGGTGTAGATTTGGGTTTGAAACCGCATGCAAGCGTTAAACAAGACTCCAAATCGATGTCCTGATGTGAAGAATAGTAAATAAAGGGATCCGTTCGATTGCATTGGAAATTCGGATTCAGTAGCAACGTAGAACATGTGAAGACATTTTCCGACATTTAATCTGCATGTACATTCGCTTCTGGCATTTAACGAGCATACTTGTACAAGCATATTGTACTGGGATGGAGCTGCATCCTTGCCAACCATTCCACCTACCTAGATATCTACTAGCAATCCGAAATTTTTTAGTATCAGATCAGTCCCTACCAACTTCAAAGACAAATTTCCAGGGAGTTTTCAGTCACAGGCGCATCAGATACGCTCGATGTTTAGCAGACATTTGGATCCACGAGTTCCCATACCGCTTCCTTCATACATTCTGTCAAGTGAAGCATGTCACAAGACATCGTGTTTCGAAGGCTATTGCCAGTGATGATGGCCTTTCGGACGAAACAAGTCGGAGTATCGATTGTGATAAGCAACACTTTATCGCAGATATCAGATGGCACTCGAGATGGCATGGTCATTGCACACAACGTTCGATACGCCATACTTCTGGATGAAATGAGGACTTTTCACCTTTGCCCATGCTAGAGTAATGTAACTGCCATACCAAAGCTTCGAATTGTCAGCTAGGAGCATGCTTTGCTCACGACATGAACCCTCGCACCTCCAGCTTCAAGTACTTGTTTTCGCAGGTATCACCTCCGACAGGTATTACGCAATCTGAATTTTGGTGTAATAATTCCGCGTGCTGAACGCATACAAAATCACAGTCAGTTCGCTCGACTCAGACAATAGGAAGTCACGCTCATTCAGCGTCTTCCTCTGTCTGTGACGGACTTCGCCTCGACAGCCCGTCGGTCTGACAGTTATCCTCGATCAGTTTGTCCATTATCCATTCCAAGAACTCGGTAGGAAGGATGACACCGCCTGAACCGATCGCTGTCTTGGGGGACGCGAACTCACCGTCGAGCGCGAAAGGAAGTCGACGATGGGCGCACCCGCAACGGCTCTACCAGGAACTATCAGCCAGCAGCCACAGTCGACGTCGTGAACCAGAGGAGAAGAAGGCTGCCTTAACGCCACGATCCGCGCCTCGACATACCTCCCACCATCAATTGGGCTCGATCGAACCCCGTTCCAACGCTATCTCGATCCTCAGCCATCCTTCTCCAGCAGGCACTGCGGGTGCGAGTGCACTCGTGACTGGGCCACTACTAGTCCGTGGCCACGTCATCCGTGCCTTCGTCCCTCGTTTCGCTGTATTAACGAGGCATTCGTTCAAGTACTATCGTAAGAATCCATTTGCATATGTCGAATCTCATCGGCACAAGGATGCATCGGACATGGCTGACGTTGACAAGCGCCTACTAAAAGGCGAATTGCCTAAGTCAGAGGTGTTGAAAATCGAAAGTGTTAGCTCCTTTAAGAACCATCCGTACAGCTTTGTGATGACGATGAAGTGTCGGCCGAGTACGAAGCCTAATGTCTTTGCTAGTATGCTCGGCTCAAATAAAGACGGACGAGCACTCGCAAAGAAATCGGACGATAAGACTGAATTCTACGTCTACTTTTCCGCCACGAAAGACGGAGATCGACAGAAATGGATGCGAGCGTTACAGCGCTGGATCGATAGTGAGTCCCCCGCATGCATCGGTCGCGGTATCTTTCAGTACATTGTCAACAACGAGCATCAACACAGGTACGAGCAAAAGGTGAATTTGGACAGCGGATACACCAGTGGCGACTCGTTTACGAGTGGCGGACAGCTATCGCCAGCGACACAGGCTGGACGAATCGTCGAGCAGGATTATCCGATCCTAGCAACTCTAGTTCGTGAGATGCATGACTGCGAGAGTGAGCAGGACATGGTGTATATCTTAGATCAGGTGCTAGGCGAAGTGGCAGATGGAGCAACGAGTGGATACATTAAGAAGCTTATTTCCACCGCCGCGGAGAATAAGTTGGAGGCATGTCCTCAAGTGTGGACGCCACCAGTGAAAACGGCCTATGCGTCGATCATGAAGGCACTAGCAACGGCCTCCACAACATCATTACGCTCAGAGATTCGAAAAGCGTGGGTTCCACCCACGAAAAAGTCGTCTTTAATCCCACCTACGAGGAAAACGTCGGACGGCACGGATGCTCATCCGTCGTCCTTCCATCATCGATACAAGCTCGGACGTAAATTAGGCGCCGGAGCCTTCTCCGTCGTCCACACCGCGACGGATCGGGAGACGAGGAAGCAAGTGGCTGTTAAGTGCATTGCTAAAAGTAGTCTAGGCGACGCCGAGATCGCGTCTTTAAAGCAGGAAGTTGAGATTATGTCTAGCCTAGAACACCCGAACCTCGTACCCCTCCTCGGATACTATGAAGAGAGCAAGTACTATTACCTCGTCACTCCGCTGTGCACCGGTGGAGAGCTCTTCCATGACCTCGTGAAGCGCAAGACGTATACGGAAGATGACGCTCGAGCGCTCATGAAGAAGCTGGCGAGTGCCATCCAGTACCTCCATGCACGAGGTATCGTCCATCGTGACTTAAAGCCGGAAAACATTCTCCTTAAGACGTCGGCGCCGGATGCCGAAGTAATGATCGCTGACTTTGGATTCGCAAGACCGTGGCACGGCTCACAACGTGGCACGGCTTGCGGAACACCAGGGTACGTTGCTCCTGAAGTTGTGCAAGTGAAACCGTATGGACCCAAGGTCGACTGCTGGAGTCTCGGCGTCGTCCTCTTCATCCTCTTGTGTGGCTACCCTCCGTTCCCAGGTGCGAATCACGCTGCCATCTTGGACAAGGTGGTGCATGCGAGCTACAAGTTCGAATCTCCGCATTGGGATACAGTGACGGATGAAGCGAAGGACCTCGTGACGAGATTGTTGGATGTGGATCCAGACACGAGATGGGATGCATCGGCAGTGCTGGGGCATGTATGGATGGCGCCTGTCATGTCGGATGGAGAAGATGATTGTCAGTCATTGACACATGCCAACTCCAACTTGCTGCCGGTGCTGAATGAGCTTCGGAAGCATAGCTTGACGCCGGAGAGACCTCGAGAAGATGAGATGGAGGCAGATGAACTGGATTTGACGGGATTCACGATCAGTGGAGATGTAGCTTTATTGGATCAAGAACTGTCGGAAGAAGGCAGTGGACACTCGAGTCCGAGATAAAGTGGTGAAGCTGTAAAAAAGCAGATTTGATTTTTCTTTTGTATCCTTAAAGGAATACATGTGTATATTGGCAATTCATTTATAATCCCATGTCTTCTGCGGCTTGCATAGCTTGCTGCGTTTGTTTTGACTCTTGCTGCATCATTAAGTAGAAGTGGTTAAAGTCGAGAGCAGAGAGGATGCAATCGATGTTGTACGCGGCCGTCTCTTGCTTCGGACTAGAAAATAGTCGCTGGCAATGATAGTAAAAGTCTTGGTCCGTGAGCTGTACATTTGATTATGTAAGTCACTTTTAGATATGAAATGGTCTGCTATGTTCGGACCTGCTCTTGGTCGAGGAAGTCTTGAATTAATTCTTCGAAAAGCTTTTCATACTCCTAGTGACCAGGTGAGAGATACCAAATGCATTACTAGACATGTACATTGCATACTTGAAACAAGTCGTGCATGGCATGAGAACACTCAGAATCAATGTCAGTGGCGTCAGCAAATATGTGCGAATGCCTGCGTTGGTCAAAGTGTAAGGCTTGGCGATGGACGACATATATAGGAAGAACCTGCCTTTGGCAAAACTTTGTCAGCGTAGTTTGAGCGTGCTCTGGAAAATATGACGAGCTAAGGTTCGAACGCAATTGGCTTTAAGTATGGATAAAGTATTACGCTCATCGCAGTATGCAACGAGTCTAGCAATAAGACCATCTGAACTTGGCACCGCAAGTATAATCTCATCCATCACGATTGAAATCGAAAACGGCGAAAAGTATTTTTAATCGATGGTCACTTCATTGACATCTTTTTCGTCTTCAAGCACCGTAACTCTGTCATATTGGACCGTAAAGTAAATGTCTTAGGCTCACGGATGATCAGCCATTATCCAGTGTCCTGCTTTAATGGTGTGAAAACGACGAATCAATTCTGTATGTAGCTACCGACAGACAACCTTTATGGCAATCCACGAATGCGACGGTAAGCAAACAAGTCCTGACTTTGCGCAGCTAAGCTACAACTTTTGAACCTCGAGCGAAGCGGGGTCATGTCCAAGTGTCCATTTAAAAGCTTGATATCCCAAGTAGCACGACATGAACGGAATTCGATTGAAATTAGATAAACAAATAAACAATATAAACTAAATAATATAAACAAGCTAGTAGTAAAGTGCTAATGCCATTTATTTTTGCCTTACGACTCTCTTCATCACGTAGTCGAAAAATACCAAGACGCCACAGCCTAGCAGTAGTAATAGCCACCGATCACGCGACCGAAGGGGCAATTGTTGCC
>JAADVB010000332.1:0-17828 GCA_023334545.1 Salisapilia sapeloensis
CGCCCGTCAAACGTGCCATAGATGTCTGAATCAGTCGATCCAATCTCCGATGCCGTCGCCATTGCGCTAGAGCTCCGATTCAGCTATGACTCTGCACATCCTTTAGACAAAGTACACTCATTCAGGAGAAAAATCCCATCTTCGTCCGTAATTTATGTTTTGCAACGCAAGTACGTCAGCAGCTTCTCTTGAAAATTGTATTAATCTGATAATGACCAGTTCTTATTGCATAAATTGAACGGCACAGGTGATTATGTCCACGATTTTCAAGTGCCTCGTCTGCTAGCTAAAATCAATTGAGCTACAGATACCACTGTTTAGGTTTGTATGGACGACGCGGCAGTGACAGGAGGGACTTGTCATTTTCATATCAAGCCGTTGGAAGAGACCAGCTACCATGGCCGCTGCCTCCGTCTTGTTAGCATGCCTTTTAGCATGCAGTCTCCTAGGCATTGACGGAAAGGATAGTAATTCCATAGCCACCAAGACACTGCTCATGCAGCCGGATTGTCACGGGAATTGCAAGGGTTATGACGCTTGCGTTATCTACGACATTGACGACGATAATCCGTGTGATGATGCTGATGACTCGAAAGACAGTGACGACAGTTCACAAAAATCGAGTAAATGCCAGAAGACAGATAAAGACTCGGACTACCAGTACCAATGCTTTAACATGCTCAAAAAAGGGGGTAAATTTGTTGGTGCCTCCTTTGTCGTTATTTTTGGGAAATCGGCAGACGATGTCGATGACAACAAAGCTCATCTGGATGACAAATATCTGGATACTGTCGATCTTCATTTCAATAAGACTGTAACGTCGTGGTAAGACCACATGAAATGTGTCTTGATTTTATTATCTAACTTCATGAGATAGGATGCTCTGTGGAAACCATTGTTATGTTGACGAACGGAAAGACAAAGCTGCGCAAGTCAAAATTTCTAATGAATCGCTCTCCTTTCCGGAGCGGGTCGACAAGGTCATGTTTAACAATATCGACTTTTCAGAAGATATGCCATCATTTTACCACTTAAACTCTTCGATAAAAGAGATCGAAATGAAGAATTGTCGAGTGCATGAAGTACCGGATGTATCGGAAATGGAAGATTTGGAAACATTGTGAGTTCACCCTTAGACATGAACTAGTGACATATTATCTCTTACCTAACTAACACGTGATTGATAGGACATTAAGCGGCAACTACATTAAAAAGTATCCTGCCAAGATGGCGCTACACAGCCTTAAGAACCTGTACGTATCTTCTTATCGGATCTCAAAGTCCAGCTGACCGATGCTTTTGATCTATCAACAGTGATTTACATGACAATGAGCTGGAATCTCTTGAAGGCGAATTTACCAACATGCAGTACCTGTGGGTTGTTAACTATCGAATGAATTGACAACACGCTAATTTTCTATTTGCAGATATCTAAATAATAATTCCTTAAAGAGGATTCCAGAAACCATTGCCGACATGCCTATACTCGAGGAACTGTATGCTATCTTATATACTTGGACATAATGACAGAGCCATAACATGAGACGACGTAGATACTTGGGTTACAACACATTTACCGACCTGACGGTGTCTCCAGAGCTTTACGAAATTATAAACAGGACAGTTTTCGACCACAGGAGTGAAGAAATTCAGACAGATATGCTCGATTGTCCTGATGGAGAGATTCACAACGTTGGATTTACTTCTCTACAGGTTTGCGTCAGTGAGAAAGCTGGCGTAAGTCAAGATGGTAGCAATAGCTCATCATCATCATCATCATCTTCCGAAACTACTGAAGCTACTGAAGTTACTGCAGAGGGCGGTATGTCCTCATCGACTGTCGTCTACATCGCGGTTCCCATCGTCGTCGTGATTTTCATCACTGCCGCCTTACTCTTCTTTTACTTAAAGCGACGAAAGCGAGCCAAATCACTGGACACACGTTCGTGGGGCTATGCTGATGCCAGCTCACCGACACTAGCGGCAACGGAAGAGCGGAAGGTGGAAGGCGATAACTCGATTTGGAGCGACCAGCAGCTGATCAACTTCCAGCTAAACGTCCACGACATCCAAGACATCCGGAAGATTGGTGGAGGTGCTTTTGGTGTCGTGTATTTGGTCCAGTACCATAGCAAGTTCTACGCTTCCAAGCGGATGCGTGAAGAAAGGAAAGATGCAAACGATATTCAAAGATTCATTTCAGAAATTAAACTCGTGGCGGCACTCGAGCATCCGAATGTCGTGAAACTTGTTGGAGCTGCATGGACCAAGCGATCTGACTTCCAGGCGCTCTTTGAGTACATGGAGAACGGAGACTTGCGAAGCTACCTTCAAGGCTCTTCCTCTAATCGAGAATGGAGTGATGAAAAGCTTCACATTGCAAATGACATCATCCAGGCACTCGTGTATGTCCATTCTTTCTCTCCACCGTTGCTTCATCGAGACCTCAAGTCTCTCAACGTCTTGTTGGATGAATCTTTTGTGGCCAAGTTGAGTGACTTTGGGACAGCCCGAAAGCATGAGTTGAACACGATGACGGTTGATGGTGTGGGAACAGTGCGATGGATGGCTCCAGAGATTCTTAGAGGAGAAGGACACTACACGCAGGCTTGCGATATATACTCGTTTGGAGTAATACTGACGGAGCTGTCGACGCATATGCTTCCGTACTACGATCTTGTTCGAGATGACAAACGCGAAGGAAGTATGTTGTCTCTTGCAACTCGGGTTTCCACAGGCAGTGTTCGTCCGTCGTTATCAGGGTCGTGTCCGACTTCGATCCGGTCATTAGCTGAAAGGTGTCTCTCGAGTAACCCCGATGATCGTCCAACTGCTGCACAGATCCAGTACTACTTTCAGAAAATGTTGAAGATTGGGTCTTCTAGTGGTAGCATGTCGTTTGAATGAAAATGAAATGAAGACGTATTTCAAATATCAACATCTTTTATTTGATGCATTTAAAGATAGAGGAATGATGTCATAAGCTGCTCTACACAAGATGTGCAAGTGTGCAAACTTACTTTCTACTGCTCATGAGTGCACCCCTCCTCAGTGCGATTAAAATCGATACTGCTTTGCGGATCAGCCAAGGTTGAGTCTGATGAAGGTCTTGTGCTCAGTTCAGCTCGGCTCTAAATAGCCTAAAGATAGTGCTATCATAACACTATTCGTGGGAATGTCAACCGGGCGAACGACTTGTCGTTCTTTCACGTTGAAACACAATCAAAAGCTCAGAAAATCATCAAATTTCATCAGATAGCAATCACATGGTCTTGATCGCGCGTAGATTGAAGATTCTTGAGAGTTAAACCGAGCAGAATCTTATTACTATCGGTCAGAGCGGCTTGGATACAAACGGTAAGAATCTACTCGATATACTTGCGAACGAATAAAACAATACATTCGGTGGCGGTGGCAACCATATTGACAGGTTTCGTGATTTCAAGTACTTGATCTCTATGGCTCCATTTAGAAATAAGGTCACCTCCAGCGGTGACAGAGCTAAAACAACTGGGGTTTATCTCAAGACAATCTTCCACACCAGTGCAAACATTTGAAGCAGTGGTCCGGGTGCATTCTGGGTGTCATAGTATTGAAGCTTATGTGCGTAAAGTCAAGCTAACATCACCTCGAACGAGTAGACGTCGTTCGACTCGATGTAGCCTGTTTTTTACTCAGCACTTTTGTTACCAGTCACTGCACGAATTATATGCCTTCCACCGTCATCATTGGTATTTCGCTACAGTATCTTCGAGTCTTCTTAGAAATGTAGAAGCATACCATCAATGCAGATATCTATGCATTGCATCATAAAATAAGCACTGGACCGGGGCAATGGTGCCATTTGCAGCGAACATAGTAGATAGCCTTTAATCTTGATCCTGCAAAAACTCACCAAAATAGTAATCTAACTTACATGAAAGTCTAGCGAAGAATGTATGTGCGTGTGAATTTATAAGGTATGATGAACAAGATAGACCATCCGGATTGTGACTTGTATCATATAAAACACAAATACATAAATCCCAATGTACCAATGCGATGAAAGAGTTTGAACTAAGATTAATGTTTACGGAACTTGAGTTACCTCACAAAACGCACGGGCAGACAGTCACATGGAGAGTGAATTACATGCTTATGTACTTTATAAAATCATATAGTAACCAATAAGTAGTAAGTTTACCAAATGGTCAAGTCCAACTTCGGTCTGCTTCCAAGATTTTCGTAGATTGAGCCGATGCTAGCTACACGTCAAAACCTTGCAACAACCAAGAGGCAGTTCAGGTTGTGTCATCTTTGACTGAAGTGGTACAGTCGTCTTCCTGGTTTATTTTGTCGATATCGACGTAGAACTTGTCTAACTCTTGGTCCAAATCCGCAAACTGGTACTCATCCAGCATCGTGTCAAACTCCTGTAAGCTCACATCGTTGCCAGATCGGCTATCGTTACTGGCAGTACTCATTCGACGTCTACCTTGAGGCGGACAATACCCAATGTCGTCAAGGTTGAACGCATATATCGAATTGGTAGAATTCTTTCGGCTTGCACGTCCTTCTGCGTTGTAGGCATTGTCATTCCCAGTAGAACTATCAAAGATGTTGATTCGAGAGCCTTTTCTTGAGCTCTTTCGTTCAAAGCGATAATTATTGCTGCCACTCTTTCGTCGATTACTTTCATTGTTATCTTCGTTCCCGTCTTTACCTCCACTACTGCTCACATGACAGTCTTCTTCTTCTGGATTAGAGTCTTGTGAATCAATGTTTGCTTGCTCAAAGAATTTGCTCAAGGCTTGTTGATCAGCACTATCTGCACGTACATGTCGTTGGGATTTCGTTCGCTCGATCGGATCTGAAAGATATTCAGAACCTCCTCGAGATGATAGCTCTGAATCATTCACTTTC
This sequence comes from Salisapilia sapeloensis, assembly GCA_023334545.1. Lineage (NCBI taxonomy): Eukaryota > Oomycota > Peronosporomycetes > Peronosporales > Salisapiliaceae > Salisapilia > Salisapilia sapeloensis. Next base: position 4,903 of record JAADVB010000332.1, read on the forward strand.
TCATTAAAGAAAGTTGCAGGAACTTCGTTATATTTGCCAGTGGCAACACTAACGGTAGGTATATCTGTCCACTTGGGAGTCGGAATGTCCATAAAGGTATCAGCGAACTGATTGGGGCTCATTAGATCAAGGTCCGGTCCCCACAGCTTGTTACTTTCAGGGCTTAAACGTGATGGTGTCCAGCCATCATCGAATCCATCAGGTATAACAGCGTCCGTGCCATCGAGACTAGTAAAAGCACCTTTACCAGAATTTAACTTGCGACGGGGAGTACTTGGGCGAGGTTGGGTGCATGAGGCCAAGTCGAATGGAAGGGCGTTATTAGTACGTTTTCGGACTTGAGGCTTGGTGCTGGTTTTGGACGACGTCATAGGGTAGTTGAAGAGGTTACTATCGTGCGTTCCGATTGAGGCGTTCGTGCCGTTATAGTCAATTCGAGGAGAAATTCGGTTTAAGCATGGAGATTGGAGCTCGAAGAAGCCAAGCTCATTGAAAAATAATGTAGTTGTTGGGCTCGTAAGAGACTACATACACCTTTATTAGTAAAATATGAAACATATAATGGTATGCTTAAAGCAATTGACGCAAATAGGTAGTAGCGGATGGGTAATTTTGTTTGCTTACAGGAGCGTTTTTCTTCACTCGTGTTCCACTTGATCGGCTTCCACCCTTCGACCGGGCTTTGTTTGCTCCTTGACGACTTTGTCCAGACGAATTCTTGCCAGTGTTTGGTACTGCAGACAAACTCGATTTCTTTGGAGTCGAATTTGCCGATTTAGATTTTTCTTCTTGCGCACCGGTAGGCTCGATCGTGCAACTTGCCAAGCCAGTGGGTGCACCAGCCAACTGTCTTCTTTTCAGGTTAGCAACCCATTGATCTCGCACAGAGTTTCGACTCGAACCATCATCTTGACCGTCATGCATTTCCGTCTATGTCACATAGGCGTTTCATGTGAGTCATGGTAGCTTCTAAGCATGGGTTTCTCGCTACTAATGATCATGCCTAGAAGAAAATGGGCTTACCTGGTGGGCGATAGATATCGGTGATAGCATGACTGGAGGCACTCCGTCAGCAGTTTGAATTGGTGCCGGGTAGTGCTTCGAAACCTCAATAGTGTCAGTCATCATACAGTCAAGTATGGCGCTAAAAGTTCGTTTTGATTAATAAAGCGTGCGCATAGCAGGTTTGAATACGCGTAGTTAACGGTTGGTTAGCTTACCTGAGAATCAATTGCTTGGGTATGTGGTGCAATGAGGAGGAAGCAAAGTGAGACTTGATGGGGTTACGAAAGCGAGTATATAGCTACTCCGTTTCAATCGAAAGATACTTGAGCAAGAATTTGATGGTTCTGAAACCCCCGACGATAGCCTTTATCGTTGTTGCTACGGTGAAGCTTATATCAACTAGTGGAAGCAATGCGCAAATGCTAAAGCTCGATCTAATTCGCTCTTCGGTGATGTTTTAGACTTCGAACCAAGGAAAATATGTACTGTCGTTTCAAAACCCTCCTACGCTACTCTATCGAGCCGTTAGCTACTAGCACTTCGCATCTACCGGACATGTTAGTGTGAAGAAGATCCAAGACTATACCCATCCGTATCCGAGATATGAGACGTGAAGAAGTACATATTAGATTAGTTTGTGGCAGTATTAGAACTCATTGATGTGAGAACTAGGTACATTTGGCTTGATCCACTTCAATGCTGATACAAAGTCCTGGATTCTGACGTACCAGTCGCTCAACGGCTATTGCTTGAGATCATGTAGCAAAGGTTGTTAGGTAAACTAAACATGTTGGTAACCTAGGAAAATGCTTCATTATTTGCTCTACACTTTATACTACTTTCAGCTTCGAAGCTTATCATCTCTTATTTCTTGACTACATGATATGTGCCAACGTTGATGTAGTAGAACGATTGCTACTTGAAAGCACAAGTTTGGGATGGGGGTGACTCGAACAGTCACCATCGTGGTGAGAGCATAGTCCGATTCGCAAATTCAATGTTGTCCTTACCAATCGACGCACTGATAGCACAGGACAAACCATAATCACATTGCTAGCTTGGCTCGACACGCCAAATGAACTTCCACAACGAGGCAAAACTGCTGATCAAAGTGACCTGAAACGGCTCACTTCAACATGAAAATCGTGGTAACTAAGAGCTACTTAAAATCATGTATTTTGAACTAGTTTTCACTCTATAAGCTCTATTCTATTCAAACTTTTGTTCATGCCAGACTCTGCCAGCCTGCTTCTCAGTTTCTTCATGACGGGATAAGTTGATGGCGATAGCGCACGTCTTCGTGGTAGAAGGGGTGCCATATGATATCAATAGACACTTTAACCAAGTCAAGCATACAAAAATAGTGTCAACTATACTGTATTCAAGATGATTGTATCCATCGACACTTGAACTCGTCGATGCGTCATTTTGATAGCAACGATGGGCTTATCATCAGAGCAGCTCGCTTCGTTCGAGGAAGACGGCTACCTCCATATTAAAGGAGCCCTCTCCCCTGAAACTTGCGACAAACTCCGGGAGAAAGCAGCCCACTACGTTGCGCAATGTGACCCAAAGGAGCACACGTCGGTGTTCACAACGGACGATCAAACGCGAAAGATGAATGACGAATACTTTCTTTCTTCTGGCGACAATATCTCCTACTTTTTCGAAGAACATGCTTTTGATGAGAAGAATGTGTTGCAAGTGCCATTGAACCAGGCGATCAATAAGATTGGTCACAACCTTCATAACCTGGATCCGGATTTCAAAGACGTGAGCTACTCGGATAGCGTCAAGGACATTGTCAAGTCTCTTGGGTACAGGAAACCCATGGCAGTGCAATCCATGTACATCTTTAAGCAACCTCGTATCGGCGGAAAGGTTAGTCCGCACCAAGACGGCACGTTTCTATACACCCGTCCGCAATCCGTGGTAGGTCTTTGGTGGGCATTAGAGGACTGTACACCAGAAAATGGCTGCCTGTACGGTGTCCCAGGGTCGCACAAGGGACCAGTGAAGCAACATTTCCGACGCACGACGGAAGAAGAGCAGAAGGAATCTGGGCAATTACTTCTGAAAGAGCCTGAAAACGTTGAATTGGACATTGAAGGAAGCAAACCGATTTTAACCAAAAAAGGAGACTTGGTGTTATTGCACAGCTCTTTGGTTCACTACAGTAATGCCAATACGTCAGATCACTCGCGTCATGCCTACTCGATCCATGTCGTTGAAAGTGATCAAGTCGAGTATCCAAGGGAGAATTGGCTACAGACGTCGGATGGAAGTGACTTTAAGCAGCTTTATGACGAGTAGCTCGACTAAGCATGTACAATGCTGTTGGTAGCAAAACGCTTGAAAAGTAGTTTTGTCGTTTCCATGCCCATTGTTCCGTTTTATTGTATTTAAAATATTTGTCTTTAACTTGTAAGGAAATGCTACTTGTTGGTGAGATGATTGACAAAACGAGTAACACGATCGGTCAAATGGTGATGGATATGCTTCCAGTGCTCTTCCTGGCTGCATTCCTCATCGTTGTGTACTATGCGTATCGTGTACTATTGCCAAACCGACTCAGAGTATCTCTGCACGAATATCATGCTTCATACTCTTTTCTTGGTGAAGCAAAAGGTAGTGAACGAGTCCGGGTATTGGTCGTGCTCGGCTCTGGCGGCCATACTACCGAGATTTTAACACTTATGAAAAAACTGGATACTTCTGTGTACTCTCCGACGCTGTATGTGGTTGCAGCAACAGACAAGACAAGTGAAGAGAAAGCTAGGAACGAACGCAAGATAGAGTCCAAGGACAGCTTTGTCTACATCCCTCGCAGTCGAGAAGTAATATCTGTCTTATGATCACCTTTATCGAGTGTATTCAACAGTATCAATAGGTTGGACAATCGTGGAGCTCCTCTGTGTGGACGACCCTTGTTTCCTTTTGGAGTTGCCTACGATACGTCTACGACTACAATCCAGACCTAATTCTATGCAATGGGCCAGGTACAGTCCCCATTCCAAATACTCGCTACAAGCGCATATTAAATCACCGTGCAACGTTAGGTACATGTGTCCCCATCTGCTTCTCCATCTTGCTTTTCCGATTGCTTCGGTTACCACAAGGCGACTGTCGCATCATCTTTAGCGAAAGTTTTGCTAGGGTCCGAACGTTGTCGCTTTCTGGCAAGATACTATACTATTTCGCCGATGAGTTTCTCATCCACTGGCAACAACTCCAACAAGCATACCCTCGCACGAGGTATCTTGGTGTGATCTGCTAATGACGACATGGTCTCGTGGCATGTTCAAATGGTACATTTATGGTACCCTAATCCTGAGTACACTGGTCGAAATCGATCGGACGGCAGACATGCTTCATACAAAAATAGAGATTTGTCGTTTTCCTACTCCAATCGCAGCGTTAGTATCTCTCTCTCTTCGACTTGCTGACGGACCTCGTAACAATCGGACGGCCGGGAAGACAGTTTTCGACGGGAAACCCCAGTATTTGACATCCAAGGTGATGATACAACAACGCTCCTTAGGTGGTGGAAGCCAATCCTCCATGTCGACACAGACGCTCGTGCAAAATAGAGCGAATGCAGCCGGAGTTGATAGGGTACATCCACCACAAGCAGCCATTCCTTCTATATTCTAGACAAATATGATTGCTCGGATGCAATATCGGTGCCATGTACCACTGATGTTGACATCACGAGTCGATCTGTTCCCACCTCTTTATCGATACGATGGCTCATGCAGCATGTTGCTTCAAATAGATGGTGACCGTGGCAGCGACACAGATGAACGCTAGTAACCAGGAGGACAATATCAAGAAAGCCGAGTCCCTTGTCCGCATCGCATCCTCTCGTGGTGCTCAAATTATCGTTCTGCAGGTACACTATCCGTACATCTAGATGGAAGTAGTCGATTCATGTCTTCTGTAGGAGTTATTCCAATTTTCCTACTTTCCAGTGGAAGCCAATCCGAACAACTTTCGAATGGCAGATACGTTGGAAGAATCTGCTTTGGTGCAAGGCATGGCATTACTAGCCAAAGAACTTCGTGTCGTGCTTCTCATCAGTTTCTTCGAGCGACATCTCAATTCGTACTACAATTCATGTGCTGTCATTGATGCCGATGGTTCAGTCCTTGGTGCCGTTCGAAAGATGCATGTTGGAGGTATCCATTTCTTACGTAACCTCTACCAAATGAGTGGAAACTTAGAATTATATCGACAGATCGATTGGGGTACAACGAAAGCTACTACTTTACACCATCCAATCACCCTTTCCAAGTCTGGAATACCGTATGGAATCTACTTTTTATTATAAATGAACACAAGCTAAGATGGGTGTAGCGATATGGTCGACTTGGTGTCGCCGTCGGATCCGACCAATGGTTCCCGGAAGTTGCTCGAGGTCTTGTGCTCAAGGGAGCAGAGATGCTAGTCTTCCCAAGTGCCTTAGGCTCCAACCTAAACGATCCATCGGTGGATTCTCGAGACCAATGGCAGCGTGCGATGCAAGGTCATGCTGCATCTAACATGGTGCCAGTCGTTGCGTCCAATCGTGTAGGAAGTGAAGTTGTGGACGGTCGTCAAATCACATTCTGTGGTAGCTCCTTCATCGCTGGTCAAACAGGCGAGATGGTATACACTATCCTTCATATCCTCTCGGCATGATTTTTAACATGACAGTAGTTGAAAGTCGCGGATCGAGAGTCGGAAGGTGTTTTGGTTGAAAGCTTTGATTTGGATAAACTCCACGTCCGTCGTGCATCCAGTGGACTTTTGCGTAATCGACGTCCGGATATGTACCAGTCGATCTTGACACGCGACGGAAATTAGAAAAATAAGCGTAATCGAATGGAAATGCAGAATGGTCTATTCGTTTTGAAAGCTACTTTGAACGAGCGAAGCTATTTCTAAGCAATCCTGTAGCGTGAGTCTCGTTTCGTCATGGATTTGGAGATCTCTGATTAAGGTGTTAAAGTCGTCCGTATCAATATCGCTCACGTTCGCATCGGCATAGAGCTGGTGGAGTGATCTACCGAAAATATAGTCTTCGTCATCTAAATTGCGATCACCTTGAATCGTTTCAGCTTTTTCAATAAATGCAGTGATAATCGACGAGATGGTTGAGTCATCAAGAGGTAGCTCGGAAGATGAAGAGGAGGACCGATTGAATCGAATACGAGCGATGCTTTCACGTATAACGTGCTCAGGATCTTGGAGTTCAAGCTAGTACGGAAGCAAGATTAGGTAGGTCGCAACGTATCCTGAAGGTGTACGTACGAATGGTAAGGAAGACGCTTCAATTTCTGCTGGTAGGTCAGAAGACAATGCTTTGTATGGAGAATCATCCGTGATAGATGCGTAGCTTCCACAGTAAGGCGTGTCATTGGCCCATTCGCCTTCATATAATTTGTTTGTTGAGGCGTAAAAGTGCCGACCTGGTCCCTCCTTTTTGTCTTCTGACCAGTAGCCTTCATACACGTCTCCATTTGCTATCTCCAGACGCTTACTCAATGGTAGATTAGTCGAAAGTAGTAGTCACATACCCATACGATAGACACCAAAGCCGGATCGTTCATTTGACTCCCAATCTCCATCGTATACACTGTCGTCTTCATAGAACATTTTTCCTTTACCCTGCTTTTTTCCTCGCCTCCATTCTCCGTAATATTTCCGACCAATGCCTTCATAGCTTTCCCCCAGGCCGTCTCGCTTCCCAAGTTGCCACTCGCCGCAATATTCTTTACGCAGCTTCGGCTTTTTACCTTTACCGACTGGTATGTACAACGTTCCTTCACCGTCTCTCCTATCCTCTTTCCAATAACCTTCATATTTGCTACCATCCGAGTACTCATACACTCCGTAGCCATGTTTCATTCCATCAACCCAATGGCCAGTGTACTTCCCCGTTACAGTGTAAGATTTAGACTGTTTAGTTACTTGATTGGAACTGTCTGGGTCTGGATCTCCCTTGCGTACCCAATAGACCGACTTGCGTGGACCATTTCGAGCAGCTAGTCGGTCACGAAGTTGGCTTGGTGTTAGCGTATCCATGAATTTAAAGCACCTTTATCGTACGAATAGTTGACTGAGCGAAGACTCTAATACCGTCTACCAAACCAATAGAGCGTGCTATCGAAAAAATGGCCTGAGGAGATAGAATGGAGCGAAACTAAAAATAGAGAAGTCCAAATAGATTCATAGACACGAATTTGGAGATCATACCGCAAAACAGTGCCGACCCGTAGATATGCCTGCACGGTATGTGTTCACTACGGCGGTAATGAGATAAGTCTGGCTTCTGACTACTTACAACAGCTCTTTGATTAATCTCATAGCTTAAACTAATAGCTCTACTTCTAGCTGAAAGAGATAATATGAAGATACAAACAATTCGGATGCGTGCTATATATTGGTGCCATCTTTAAAAACACCAACTGATGATCTCTTAAATGTTGCACAAAGTGGATGGGAATGAGTACTGTGCCAACCATTGTGAAAAGAAAGTCAATTGAAAAATATATAAATCCCGCAGAAGCTCAAACGAAAGAAGAACGCACAATGTGCGGGCAATGCTCTTTGGATAAAATGTACGCTGATCTATTTTCAGTGATGGAATGAGTTGACATTGAGGTCCAATTGACGACTGGTATCAATCAAATCCCGCAGGACACTACCTTTTCTTACAAGACTCTTTCTATATAGAAGCAAAAAACATGTTTTTTGCAGCTATAAGAATGCGTCTATGTTCGAATAGAACTGAGAGATAGGTATTATTTCATCTGTACGGTTCATTCAGTAGAGTAGGCGACGTAATGATAGCTTTTACATCGATTGTGAATCCAACGCAGATGTATCTATAATCGAGTCGTTGGGTAATCTAAGGTCAGCTTCGACAAAGCGTTGTTATCCTATGTTATGCCTTCATTTTCAAGCTAGCCACGTAACTCCCAAACAATCGATCAAGTTTCGTCCAAGTTTCCAGCCTAGTAGCACGTTTGATTTACGAAATGACGCGTTTCCACCGGCTTTACCTTCTACTCGTCGCAGCTTTCTTCGTCATTAGCATATCGACTTGCATCGCCAGCCAATCTAAAAAGGGATGGGAAAAAGAGGCATTTATGACGCGCAGTGAAGTTAACGATATTCGAAGTGCGCACAATGAGTTTGCACTAAGCGAGGACGACAGTCATAGTGCTATCGCAAAAGACGTGTTGGCTGATGTAATTAAAGAGAATAAACTAGGCGCTGCATCTAAAAACCTTCGCCAGCGCTTGCGCGATTATGATCTGGTCTGCGAGGTGGCGTACGTGCAGAAGATCCGTGTTGCGTGCTTTGGAGATCCAGCTCCTGTCGAAAGAGGTCAATGTCGAGATAGAGCTATGGAGTTTGTGAAGAAGAAGAAGAAGATTTTCGAGGATAGCTTATTCGATTACATTGGTGTTGCATTCCAACCGAAGAATCGTTGGAATTACTACGCAATTCTCATTACCGGAGGTTGCTACTGAACGGAACTTGTCGATATGAAGCAGACAAGATAGTGAACTTCAGAACTACCTTTAAGCCAAACAGCTTCATCTAATCTTTCGTTATCTTGTAGCATTTCGAATTGACAAGTTGACAATATAACTGAGCTTTATATCTCTTTAGCTCCTTGTTGTACTATATAAAAAATTATAAATACTTCTTAGCACTACTCAACATTTGCTATCGGTCTCATTGTGTTTAATTATCCTGTTGTATAGTGAATATACACGTTGGAACCTGGAGCGTAGTCCCATAGATGATGTTCACAGGAATCAACGTCCCAATCAGAAGCATTGCTAAGACCTGAATACATTCAGATATTTCCAAAGTAAACTGAAAGCCTGTATGAAAACGATAGATAACCGAGGTTTAGAAAAAAAAGCATGCGTCAATCGGATGAATTGGCAGAGGGCACAAGTCGTAAAGGCGAAAGGTAAGGAAGAAAGAAATATACAAGAATAGTTAAAAGATGCGTAAAATTTTTTGTTATTTTGGCAATGGAGCAGAGAGATCGTTGTCCAATGCATTGCTTCCATCTTGACTTTCCTTTTGCTTACGACTCTTTCGTTTATGTCGATGGAAGATGAATGCAGCAACGACGAGGACGACAATTGCAGCGATGATTCCACCTGACAATTCGCCCTCTTCTACGACGCATACTTGGTAGGAAGTACCCTCAATCGTCTTAACTTCACCGTCCTCGCAGTCGGATATATCACTCGACCGATCTACTGGAAGTGATACATTCGCTTTATTGAAAACTTCGAGCATTTCCTGTGTCACTGTTCGATCATTGTGGAGGGTATCCGTGATATTCCTATACATTCGGTTTGCATGTTAGTCATGTTACTTTCCATGAGCACATTGATAATACTTAGAGTGTCTCAAGATTTTTTGCTGTTGCAAGAGCTCGCGGGACTTCATGAGCGCCATTATACATGATTCTATGGTAACCCAGTTAAAATACCACTTTTATGTAGTATATGTATATCTATAGTTACATGGTCCGAGCGTTTTCAAGGTTGAGGTCATCTGGGAGAGCGAGATGAATATTTTGACTCCGGTCTCTGGTGTTCATAGCAAAATCGGTAAGATGAAGTTTCCTACATTATCGCATGATATAGAAAAAATTACATGTATTCAGCTGTACTCAAGTAGTCTTCTCCCGGCATCGTGCGTGCGAAGTTGTTGTTCATGATAAAGGTTTTAATGTCCAAATCTTTAAAAGCTTCATCCCAGTCCGGCATGTTATTTTCAATCTCCGAATACTGGTCGTCATAAAAGCTAAAACGATCGAACTAAATCGCTTTGAGACCCTTTCCAGAGGAGAAGGTTTCGTCCGTAATATGAATCTTGAGTTGATCTGGTGCCGATCCTTTCCACTCATAAACAAATTTACTACAGAACCCATCATTAGCAAAGTTTACAGAGAATAGCTTCAATAATGGAGCGGCAAGCACATAGAGCGTCTCAATTTGGTCAGGGATCCGGACATCTATTTCCCTAATGTAGTCCTTAAAGAACCATGGTGCAGAGGGTTTACCTGCCCCGGTATAATTGCCGTCGATAACAGTCAAGTTAAAACTGGAGCTATCATCGTCGTAGAGATGGAAGCACTGGTAGACACAATCAGAATCGTCCGTAGGTTCGCACTCTCCAGAGGTGTAGGATACGTTTCCGATATCGCTTTTATCGCTCTGTTTGCATCCATTGCTAAAACCTAGTGTGTTTACCTTGTAAGCTACGCATGCATCATAGCCATCGCAATGGTCATCGCACTCGGTGGTAAGTCTATTGCTTTCAGTATTGCAACCAGAGGTGACAATAGCAAATAGACAGTGACTAGCCAAAGTAGTCCATCGTTTGTTTAAAACCATCCTGCTTAGGCTGTAGTCGTCAAATTTGAAAGTAAGTGACTGATGATATGTCCATGGATATAATCTTTGGTAGTGATGGGTTGCTTCACTAATTGACTAGCACGGATTTTTAGATGTGCACCTAAAAAGGTATCGACGACGAGGTTTCATAGAGTCCACAGCGATATTTACAAAGTTATAAAATTTAAATGGATAGCGTTGAGCTGTAAAGGTGATATGTTTCTACCCGTCAGCTGACTCGCAATATGGGCTGTTCGGATGGTAGCAAGGCATCAGCTTTGTTTTAAAAACCACACATACTACTTTAACGCTTGTTCGTGGACTGTTTGGCCAGACAGTATCATTCACTTTTGGCTAGATCACACTTTCATGGCTTAGGAACTGCAAGCAAGGGGGTATTCATTCCGTTTTTACAGCACTACGTCTATCAAACAAACTCTATTTCACTACCGCAGTTGTATGCAGACGAAGTCGACTACTTTATCATTGAAGTTGTAATGGGTGCAGTATCTTTTAAAGGGCTCGGTTTGACACAGAAAGTTGTCCTACACTTCGCAGACGAATCCTGGCCACAAATTCAAGGTGTTAAAACGTCAACATATTGTGGCTGCAAATTGACGGACAAACTATCGATGCGTTGCTTTTGCAACGGCAAAACAGACTTTCAACTTCTTACTATTAGATGTCCAGCCTTGGTGCCTATGCTCGGTGCTCAGTCATTCCAAAAATAATACTCTAACTGTTCGGTTTCGACTGAATTATTAGTACACGAACGCTTGATGAATTAGAAATTAATGCTTCTTTCATTCCTGGCAGACTATCATACATCAGGCACGTGTACACGCTGTGCTTTGATAGCTACGCCCAAATGCTGGAGGTAGGTTAATATGACCCACAATGCCTACGATGCATGGTACATACTTGTAAAATAGAACTTTATTTGCCGTAAATGTGCCGAGCAAAGACCGGCGATAGTACTGTCATCCTGCGACAACTACGTCGGGGGCTGCCACCTAAAACCAAACATCTACAGCGTTGGTATCGACCAAATCGATATCTTTCTTGCTGCGTCAATGTCTTTTCGTACACCCATCATCCACGAGCTTTTAACAAAACGGCACATCTAGCCGCTAATATTGCAATGGATGCACAGAAAAGGTTCCAAACTCACACACCGGACCACACCCAGCGTTTTCTCACATTCAATGATGACTGCCAAACGACATCCGTCAGTGATATCATTGTGCGCTTCTCAGCAATCCAACCTTCGATACAGGCTTCACCCAAGACCCTCATCAGCTATTCTCGTTCACTTCGATAGAGTAATATTGTCTAGGTACGGAATAACAAAATAGATGATCGGTTTAACCTAAAAATAGATGGACGTGTACTTTTTCGATTCCATCCGTAATGGCACCATAGCCGATTGACGGTAATTTTCACAAAGCTACTTGACCGATTTATATCCATGGTATAAATTAATTTTGACAGTTATATCACATCCTACAGCTCTCCAAAGGTGAAGTTGTGGAAATTGCCAGTTGCAAACTAGTTGTGGCTAATTGAGCAAAGATTTTTAATATTAGGCCAGCGGCACACTTCCGCTATGGTAAAATAGCTAGGCCGTGTTCACGCAGGATACCGACTCGGCATGATTGGGATCCACCATTTGAAACTATTCTTGATAATCGAATCGGACAGCTCTGCTTTCGTTGCGAATAGTCGAATTTGCTTTGCCACTTGCCATTGAAAACCCAATGTAGCCCTTTAATACAACTTTCCCCACTAAATCCAATGCATAAGCGAGTCTTCTGTACTGCCAATGGAGATGCGAATTCATATCCTTGCTTTATGTCTTGGTCTTTCACCGAATCAGGAGGAAACCATCTTCGAGAAGACTTCAAGTCACGCCTGGTGCTCGACATGTGCAAATTTGAAAAAGTGCGCGAAACAGTCGCTTCGTTTGACGAGCTCTTCGATTTACTTTCGCTATTAAGCCTTTCGCTATTACTTCGGACAAAACATAGTATGGTGGTGGACAGAAATATTGACCGATAATTGTAACGTGCACTGCACTCCGTTCAACTGAATTAGCGAAGAGCTCAATAGCCCAAGTAAATCGAATGAAAGTTCAACCTGAAGGACTTCCGGCGATCAACCAGGATACGCTCAACGCCATTCTCGCCAAAGCATGATAGAGGGAAGGCCAATGTACGCGGATAGGGATGTATAGCTGTAATACCAAACTTGATATCGATCTCAAAGTAAGCAACTTGGTATAACTATTTGGCATCATCTTTGGCCTTTGAGTACAATTACACCGATTATTTGCTACGATTAACTCTTCATAGATTCAACAAGACTATAAAAGAGGAAGAAGAAATGATGAAAAACAAAGTTTCTTGTAGTATTTGAGCATTACAGATAAACTAGACTAGTAGCTTAGCTGCTGTATGCATGAAGATAAAGTCGATTAAGCGTACGCTGGTAAAGTGTCGGGTGGAC
>JAADVB010000333.1:0-17794 GCA_023334545.1 Salisapilia sapeloensis
GAGGTAGAATCGTGATCTTTTCATGTCCTTGTATGCCGTCTTCATCACTTTCCGATTGACCTCTTCCTAGCCTCTTCCATCAAGAAAAGTATGGATCGCCTCTATGTTTCGCTCCTGTTTTGGCAAATTCTACTTATCGATTTCCACAGTGCGGACTTTACGACCTCAGAAACGCACGAGCTCCCTTCGCCTCAAGATGTACTGCTGCTTGAAATCGAGTTCGAAATGCTTTTTGATCCTTCCAATTTTCGAGATAAAAGCTGAAAGGATCCTTTACGTTGGAACGTTAAATTGAAAATGCTCGCAACTCAACATGTCGAAGATATGGCTAAAACAGAAAGCTAGCACGAGCAGACGGATCGAATAAAAGTACTGATAGGAAGCGTATAACGAATTCGAATATTGATCAAACTGCATATCTGGAGATAGACGTACGGGCATCTATCGTGGATAAGAGGAAAAAGTTCAAGGAAGATAACGAGCTAAATATCCAGCAGACAACTTTTCAAGCTGCAAAAATTAATGTGAAAATACCTTTTCGATGACAAAACAAAATGTTTTGGCATATCTTTCGATCAAGATGAAGATCATCAACACTGGACGACTCTCTTAGCTTTTGGCTAGATTGAAAACTGCGCAGGGGCAATAAAAGCTCATGAGAAAGGTATCTAGCTCGCCTGAAATTAAAACGTTTCCGATGTTTCCGTGTACTATTGACTCAAATTACTTCAGCTTTGTGTTGAGGATCCTTTAGAGCGCTTAATGCTCGGCTTGAGTGAAAAGCTTCGTTCCTACCAACGAATATCGAATTATAAATAAATTAAGCAACATTATTGAGCCCATGTTAAAAGAACTGGCGCAATCTTGGGGACTCACCACATATTATTCCGATCGGGCTGTCATAAGACGTACCGCTGATAGAGGAATTTATATGTCAAGGATAAAGTCCCGCATACCATTTTACACTCGGATGTCTGGGCAAAAAGCAAGTGAAAGACCTCCTCATGCATTCCCAGCTCTTCACTCTAGTTGTGCTTTTTCTTTATGCCTATTCAGCAGGTGGACAAGTAATTGCACCATCCAATAGTGGCTCTATCGGCATGAACATATCTGAAGTTGTCGGCTTTGGTCACAATTTTGGGAAAGAGGTCTATGTCCATGGTGGGCCCTATGATTTGATTACGGAATTGAATATGGTGCGTAAGAAGCACGACAAGCCAGACTACAAGTACAATCTTGACTTGGAAGCGATCAGTCAATCTCACGCTTAAGTCACGTCGAGTCACCAAAAAGCAAGCTTGACCGAGTCAAACGGAGAAACCTTCGAGGATCGCTTGAAAGAGCACGAGGTCAAATACAATCATGCATACGAACTTGACTGGCGTGGATCCCTAGTAAAGAAGCAAGCTTTTATCGAGAGAATACTCACAAAGTCTATGTATGCGATCATGAGAGACTATGAATATATTGGAGTTGGTCATAGCATGACCGTGGATGACGAGTTTTCGTACTGGTCACTGATTCTCGTGGAAGGAAAAAGTCTTAGAGACGTCCCGGTGACTCGTATCGAAGACTGGCCGTGGTCCTAAAGTGAATGAAATGGTGAAAATTGATCATTCTGTTTATCTTACTTGCAGAAGGCATTGCTTAAGTATCTAGTAATGAGACTTGTCGTTGATTCCACAGCTTATGTTTGTTTGTGTTCATTTGTAGTGCAGCAAAGTATATTTCTTGTTATACATTATTATTAGCATATTTCAGCCTCTCCTCTTAGCTTGCATAGAAGTGCAGTCGTTACTAAAGTGCGATGCATTCAAGCTGAAACGACAACTTTAATTCCGGAAGCGTCTCTGCTATCTTCACTTTAAATACGTCGAACGCGACCTCATGTCCCTCTTTCAAGTTCGGGAGTGGTGGCAAGTAAAAAGCGAACAAGATGAAGAGGAATACTCCTTCGGCGCGGTCGCTGTAGGCAATGTTGACAACGATCATTCCGGCCAAGGTATAAACTTCCGTCTAGTACAACAGATCCAGATGACTGAATAATTTGACAGTAAAAATTGTGACCGGAAGTCTCGATGGGTTTCTACGCTTCTACTCGCCGACGTCAAGTGGCTTTAAGATTGAGCACTTGTTACTTGAGGAAGACCTGGGTATGCCTATTTTGCAAGTTGAAATCGGATACTTCGTCCCGTAAGTATTATTCGCTAAAGGTGTATTGCTTCTGCTGTAATGAATGATATTTAGGAATGATACAGCGCTATCTCTAGCCGTTCTCCATCCACTACAGCTATCTGTCTATGCTGTAGAAGCTATGGGTGGACAAGGAGCGGCTGCGAATTACCATAAACTCAGTCTACGATACTCACATCGACTTGGGATTGACGGTAAACACTTCACGGCTTACAACTTTGTCTACGGGCCATTTGGCTCGCCAACACCAAGCTCGGGTACAATAAACGGGAACAGAAAGGATTTACTTTGTATACAATCCTTGGATGGCCGACTACAAGTGTTTGATCAGGATCGAATGGCATTCTTGCAGCCTTTGAATAATCATTTTCTACCCGGCGCACTTTATTACGTTTCTGCATTGGATTCGTTTGTGGCATCGACTTCCGACCTTCAAGTTGAGTGCTATCGATATCAAGTACTAGCTTCAGCGTCAATGCGGCAAAAGAAGTCGACCTATGGAGAATCGAAAGATGAAGAAAGTAAAAGTAGCACCAGTACAGCGCTTCATTCAGATTGGAAAGTAAATGTTGGCGAAAACGTACTGCAGGTGTGTGCTTCACAGTATCTTCAGACCGATGCGACCACTCCTGACATTATAGTCCTGTGTGAATTTACTCTATTTGTCTTGGACGCGGATGGAAGCATGTTGATGCAAAAGCGTTTGGGTTTTACACCGCTTGCCATGACTTTATTTCCACGACCAATGAGTAAGGCCTTGAGAAACGAAAGTAAAGCTGAGATCAGCCCACAGATGCACAATTTGCTCATTGCAAGCAATACAAATGATTGGATTGTTTACCAAAACTCGACAATCATTTGGTCTGCCTGTAGCAGCGGAAGCACCAGTAACGAGAGTACGGAGATGAACATAGCATTACCATTGGCAATATTAGTGAACACATTTGGAAATATTCCTGGGATGATCGTATGCCTGGCTTCCGATGGGGCGTTGTCAGTCAATTATATGGGCACAGATCCTCCATCTTCATCCGTGGCTGCGCCGGACTCGAAGGAAATTAATTATGAAGAGATGGATGAAGAGCATCGACAGTTACTTAGTGTCATTCGGCGGTCACAGACCGATCGCAAGACTGAACCAAAGGAACGCATTTTACTACGCGTACAGGTTCCACCCACTGTAGATGGATACAGGAACGAGAGAGAAGAGTTTGAAAGCACTAAACAGGATGTGGATGAATCAATCCAGGTAACCATTCGAGTCTATATGACGTTCACTGGTAACTCTAGAGTCGAGAACGTTACTTTGTCCACGACAACTCCATCCAACATCATATCGGATAGTCCATCTATCATCATCGACGCTGTAGACGGCAGATCATCAACGCCTCTGATTATCCCAATTACTTTACGAGCCAAGCCGAGTTGGATGCCGATAGGACTAGACGCAACAATCTCAGCGACATACACACTAGAGTCAGGCCAGCCCCGAGTATCCAAAACAACAATCAAACTTCCATTGGGTCTTGCATGTACTCTCGTACCACCAGTTAAGATCAGCACGTACAAATTTACGCTTGACACGAATTATCCTCCCCAAGAGCTCGTGAACCTTTTCCATGACATCTTCGAGCAAGCTGCTAGCAATCGCGTCAAGTTGGATGGAAGTGGGTCAAACGTTGCTAGTTTCCAATATTATAATGGCGTCCATGCTACCATTCTCGTGTCAAAGAATGCAGGCCGCTATCGCGTTCAAGCAGACGAGCTAGATGCCTTGTGGATGGTATCGAGTGAGCTAGTAGCGAGGCTACAACTTGCTTGTAATAATAAACCTGCAATTCAAACGGATGATGAGGGCAAAAACGAGGATACGACACTTCAGATCATATATCAGGAGCCACTTCCGTTAGCGGATTTCTTTGGGGCTATCGATGCTCACTTTGACTGTAGAAAAGAGAAGCAGTTCCTCGTCGCAGAACTTAACGACCGAGCACATCAGCTGCGGGTACTTCAAAAGCGACTTCTTGTTCGCTTTAAAGACAGAAATCCCGCACCTCTTAACTGCCTAGACACTCTGCTCCATGGAACGTACGACCAGATCATGGGATTAAGTAAAAAGATAGAACAAGTGGAGCATCAGCTAAAGAAAACGGGGAACCGACTGTCATGTTGCGTCCACTTGATGCTGCTTTTGATGCGTTACCGGTTTAATCTTGGTGATGAAGACATGACGGTTTTAAAAGGATACTTGAGTCCATACATTGATGAAGATGGTGGTAACAGTGGCGAAAGTGGAAGTGCTGATCAAGGATGGGAAGAGCGAACAGATGCAGCGTTAATGGAGTTACTCCGCAAGAATCTTTCTATGGGTGATGAAGGAGTTATGAACGCCTCCAACCCTGGCTTGGCTCTCCAGGATCAAGAACTCAGTGTACCGAAGGATACGAAGCGACTGAAGAAACACATAACATTTTTGTGTGATCGTCTTGGCAAAGGTGCTACGCTAGTTCCATCAGCAGAGGCCGCACCGGTCATCTAGAGCTACATAACAATATACTCGACTGCATAGATGTAGCAAGATCTATTGATTTTTATTAGATTCGAAAGTTATAAATTCTTTCTTTCAATAAGAAGGATTGAGCAATCGCATGGGCATCTCGTAGCATTGGCGTCAGCTTACCAGAGGCCTTTAGACTGACAATTTCACTGCCGCCACCGACGGACTGCCCACGGATGAACACATTGGACACAGTGGATCGACCTGTTTTCTCTTGCAGCACACGCTTGATAGCACCTCCGGAGATCCCGTCATGCGACTTCAAGAGATCAATACTTTTGTATCTCGCTCCACTCTGCCTTATCGTTGCTTTGGCCTGATACCACACATAAGTTACTCGATAGGCATATATTGACAAAACATGCTTCTTACAGTAGCGCAGTACGGACAGTAGAACTTGGAAAAGATCACGACGGGATTCTCGGCAATGATTTTCTCGACAAACTGGCGGGCTGCCTGCAGTTCACCTTGATTGTGTCCGAATACCATCCTTGACTGTTCCTTTGTTTGGTTCTTTTAATTGTGGCGATCTACTCGAGAAGATCGTACTACTCTCTGTGATTGACTATCTGTAATATAAGACAAAATTTTGTTCCACTGGAAACTTGAGGATTTCATTCTGACTTCAAACAAACTACCACGAGCTATAGACTACTTGGTGACAGGCAAAACTTCGATGGAAAGCATACGTCTGTCTGCTAGACGCTTCAGCAGAGATCTACCACAGGCACTGGCTGGTGTGAGAAATCCAGCAGATCCATTAGCTCCGTCATGCTCATCCTTGGCAAGACACAGAGCAATTTCGGAGATCATATGGGCTGTGACGAGGTAGGATACATCTCCTACGCAATGCACAGACCCTGTAGCAATAAGATTTCGGTCCGAGTCATATGCAAAAGCTTCAGCTTTCATCTTTCCATTGATCATTTCTTCGTCCGACGGCCCTTCACCAGGGGATGGCGCCACCTTTCGAGCGATTTCATTCGTCCATGGAATGTAGCTTAGGATACCCAGTATGTACATGAAGGATGTGAGTAGCATACTTGTAAGAAATCCACCGATAAACATTCTTTCCGAGAACACGAAACTGGAGCCGTAATATTCGTGTAGCTTCAAGTTGCTTCGAAGGACGACAGCACCATCGGTGGTCGATGTAAAGAATGGCGTGGTCCAGCTATACAAGTCCTTCTGAAATCGAGGGACAAAAGAAACTTGGTTCGCAAGTACATTTGCTTTCGGTTTGTTTTGCTTATAGTCGGCATCGGCGAGGAGATAAGGGTCACGCAGTATCCTCCATAGCTCCTCATTCGTCGAGTGAAGGACGTGATTAAAGAGACTATGGACTGTGCCTCCACTAGGAGACATATTCAGATCCGTTAAGTAGTAAGATACGCTCGAGCAATATGAGTCTCTTTCTTGTCGCGCAAAGTCAGTTAATGCAAAAGTCATCATGTCGGCTGGCACGGATTCAAAGCCGCAACAATTGACAATGCGAGCGCCAGTCTCCGTAGCTTTCGGCTCAAACTCATGAATCATCTTTTCTGCCCATAACATTTCTCCGGTCAAGTCACAGTAGTGAACGCCATTCTCTGCGCATGCTTGCACCAGCCAACTTCCATGACTTGCATACGGTCCGACGAGAGCCATGACTACCTTGGTCATCTTCACCATTTTCGTGATACTGATCATATCGGAAGAGTCTGCTTCGATGATTGGAATGTCATCCACTTTCTTTGCAGAAACATCGTCCACTTGGGTTTTTAATTGCGCTTTAACTGCTTGAAGCTTCTTGTCGGATCTCCCAGCGATAGCCCATCGAAAGGATGGATCGGATGAAGTTTCAGGATTTGACAGAAAGTATCGAGTCACGAGCTTGCCAGTGAATCCCGTTGCACCAAAAATGACCACATCGTACTCCTTTTCGACCATCGCTTCTTACAAAGATGTGCAAGAACGCAGTCGGCCAAGTGACCACGTCACCTGGTTGTCATGACCATATACTTGTATACAAGATTAAAAAAACATATAGACAAGTTAATGTATACGTCGACAGACTGGGCACATTTATAATTAGAATTATTCTATATAAAAGTTTCAATTAGATCATTTTCTAATTATCTTCCGTGATAGCGATGACTTCGAAGCAATTTGATCTCATAGTCTATGGTGCGACTGGTTTTACGGGTAACTTGATCCTTCGTCACCTGCTGACGGATTCGGAAACGAACTCTGGTTCAGTCAAATGGGCCATGGCAGCTCGCAGTCAGTCTAAGATGGACAATGTCAAGCAGGACTTGAAAGAAAAGCTTCCATCCATTGATTCCAAGACCATCGACAACATCCCGACGATTACAGCCGACAGTAGTGATAAAGCATCCCTGACGTCGATGGTGCAGCAGACGAAGGCAGTAATCTCGGTTGTTGGACCATACACGTACTATGGCACATTGTTGCTGGAAGCTTGTGTGGAGAATGGAGTCAACTATTGCGACTTGACGGGCGAAATGGGATGGGTCACGGACATGATTAAAAAGTTCGAAGCGAAAGCGCAGTCGACTGGAGCTGTCATCGTCCACTGCTGTGGCTTCGAGTCCGTGCCAGCAGACATGACCACGTACGTGACTGCTGACCGTGTGATCTCTACTACGAAGGCACCTCCCAAACAAGTGGATCTCCACTACACCAAGTTTCAAGGAGGCTACAGTGGCGGTACCATTGCCTCCATCTTTGCAGCACTTGAAAGTATGGACAGCAAGAAGCAGAAGAATGCAGCCAATCCGTTTCTACTGACGGATGAAACCACACTTGCGAAAAGAGAAAAAGACAATGTGGTTGGACCGAACGGTCAGAGTGTCCTGATGAAGTACGAGAAGCCTCTTGGCAAGTACTCGGCCTTCTTCATCGGTGGAATTGTTAATGAACAGGTCGTTCATCGCTCCAACTACCTTATGAAGGAGTATTATGGGTCCAAATTTGTCTATCGTGAACGTATGGCAGTAGGAAACGCTATCACCCAGGCGCTGATGACGTTTGGAGTTGCCATCGTTGGTATTATGCTCTACTTCCGTCTCACCCGAGCCTTGCTAAAGAAGGTGCTGCCAAACCCTGGTGAAGGTCCGTCGGAGGAGTCGATGAAGAACGGTCATATGGAATGCACGGCGTTCGGGCTTGGAGACGATGGACAGGTGAAGGTGAAAACAGTTGCCACTGGATATGGCGATCCAGGGTACTTGATGACTTCCAAGGTCATCGCCGAGTGTGGTCTTTGTCTAGGCAAAGAGGAATTCAACGGACAGAAACTCCAAGGTGGTTTCTACACTCCTGCGAGTGCCTTTGGCAAGTCCCTCACAACGCGTCTGCAGACGAAGAAGATTATGGAGTTTGATGTGCAAGAAGCTTAGGCGCATTCATCCCGACACTCTTTCTTTTTAAATTTCAATATAACAAGACGCTTTCAAGGCTATAACGTATCTTGGGATGTGGCGAGACGAATCGACGGACTGGTTGACGAGTCCCTTCATATTAAATTTGGAAATGGGGAATCAACTTGGTAGCCAGCCGCTTCCTTTCGAGTATGGAAGACGACCGACGGACAGTGAACTGCTTTTACTCCATGGACTACAGAAACAACTCTTTACTCGACTTGTGCAATCACCAACGGTATGTATCTTATCCTACAGTCTTGGAATGTCTGGCTTAAGCTACTCGATGTAGCACATTGGCTTGTTGGAACGATACTGGCAAGCCATGGTGGTGGATGTGTTTCAGCGCCAACACCCGAGTTGTGAATTGCCGACATTCGTGCTGTCAAGTCCGCTGTGGCGAACGTATGGCGGCTTTACGACCGACAGACCTTCCTACGATCTACGTCTAACGGGTGAGCTAGGACTGCGCTGCATCGTGCACTTTGTGGAACAGTTTCCAGGAGAAAGTTTATTGATGAAACGAAAACGAGGTGGGTATCCATTTGTTCACGGTGCCATGGCAGTGGCAAGAGTGATGGCGGAAGCGCTATGTTTGGTGGACTCGGACGGCCAACCCGGCGCTTTTGGTGCGACCGAGACTGTGTATTGGCATCTCGTACGAGCAGACCAGGACATCTTTCTACAGCTATTCGCAGTCGCATTCATGCTCTTTGAACGAGAGTACTGTGCTCAAATGTCGAAAGAGCATGTAGATACGTCGTGCTCGAAAGAGCGAGTACGATTGCTCGCAGGCAATGTCAAGGTGCAAATGGTAGCTGCGTTGGAGCAATGTCCACGCCAGATCGATGATCTACACTCCGTGTGTTCCAATGCGAAGCATGCGCTGGAAATACTTGGGTCCATGGAATTCGAAACGAACCAGGCTTCGCATGGAAAGATCTCTGGTCGGAGTAACTGGCACAAGAAGTCGGATGCGACTAGTCAGAAAGAACGAGTCGCGAAGCGACTGTTTCCACGTAGTCCCGAAGTCGTTACGGGCGAAGTAGAAGCAGGTCGCAGTCCATATGCGTTCTGGTCCAACCATTCATCCAGCCATGATATCTTTGAAGACGCAATTGATATCTTTGAAGGATTGGAAGTGAAGAAATATTTGACGAGCAATGTAAAGGAAGGACAGGAGGAAGTCGGAATGAACTTGGATATGTAATCAGAAGCCGTTCTCAGATAGTTTGGAAGTGTTTGGACAGTTTCACATAAGAATTAGCGGCTAGAATGACAGACTGCATCGATTGCAAGGCAGGCGACCCGACGTATCACAAGAGCGCGGTGGAAAACACTGGGTGCGAAGGGTCGTATGAACGTGTCGACGGTAGGCAGCATAGAGCGCTATTATATCTACTCGTGGGTACTCACGGTCTTCTGCAGAGTGTATGAAGCAGCATAACGGGCGCGTCTCTGCCTGCAAAGAAGTACCTACGCCATTCGAAATTGCGTCTCGATCTCATATGCTAACGACTTCAACTAGGTCTGGGCCCACTTCCGTCAGTGCCACGAGCAGAACAAGAACGCACAGAAAGCGCAGAAGCAAAGCAAATAGACAAATCATGTGAGCATTACCACGATCCCGTCTACCTTAAATTTTCAATCGGCCCGCCTTTAGCCTGATTTTATATGGCTTCTTTGCGTCATCTAGAAATCACATCTGTCCAATCACGTGCGTTGTTTCTAAATTCAACGACCATACAAATGTCTGCGTATCGTCCACAAGCTTCGGAAGCCCACTACGGAATCGGCACGAGAGGAAGCAAGGCGATTCACACTCACCTTTGTGCCTTCGCAACTACAGATTTTCCCTACAGGACGCAACGTCATTGCATGCATTGATAGAGATGCTTTATGGCTACGGCAGGCCGAACGCCTTTGGGCATGACCTTGATGAACATGAAACGATGCTGCTCGCATGCACGATTTTCGTCGTGTCCGTGCTTATCGTACTTGTCTACAAGTCCGCTCGCGGGTGGGACGACGTGGACTTTTGCAGCAAACCTCGACTTTTATCTAAATTCAGACGACGACGTTCGAGTCGACTCCAGAGCCTGGACACGATTCTCGAAGACGAAGTCTTTATCGCCGTCGACCTGAAGCAATTATAGCATGCGAACGCTACGGATGGCATCCAAGGAAGATGCACGCATTGACAAGACGATTTTTATGGAGTAGTTTAACCACATGAATGTAGACTATACACAATTTCCAATCCTAGTGCTCTTCATACGTTTATGGTTGCCACGCCTCTTCCTTAACTCGGAAACGTTCCTTGGAATCGCATGTGCAGGATCCGTCAGGCTGATTCCCACCCAACCTGGCGCAAGCGTCGATATCCAGGCCACCTTTCCATACACTTTCACTGACTTTTTCAATACAATTTCTCATTGGTCAAAATAACGCTTTTCAACCAATCGCCTCCATCCGATGCCATCCTAACAGCTCATTTGTACTCTGTACGCGAGATGGACGAGTGGGTCGACAGCGAGTTGGAGAGCGAGGACTCTCCACGCTCACGAGACTTCTCCACCGACATGTTCGCCAATACGCCAAATAATAAATCATACCAGAAAGTGAACGGAAATGCGTTCTCTGCGTCCGACGATGGCGTGGCAAATCTACCTATGCCGACGCTTTCGTCCTACCGCGACATCCCAGTGTGCATGGTGCCGCAGCGAGTGAGTGGTCGTGCGAAAGAATCCAAGCAGCTGATCACGCGTGATATTCAAGCCCAATCATTGTCTCAAGTCTCGATGGCGTGCAACGCTGTCGTTGTTCGCGGCGCCTCTGGCAGCTATTACGTCTATCATTTCGAAATCACGAGCGACTTTTACAAGCAAAAGTGGGTCGTATGCAAGCGCTATTCAGAGCTGTATCGTCTACGAAAGCTATTGCTCACTCGCTTATCCCGGCATAAGAATCCACAGACACTTCGCAAGTGTTCATGCTGCTGCGATATTGGGAAGAAGCTCAAACGCACTTCGTTTCCCAAACGCTTTGCACCTTTTGAAGACGCCACCGCTCTTGTTCAGAAGAGGACGTCTGGCCTCGAAGGTTTCATCTCGAGTGCATGCCAGTTTCTCGCTGCTGATCCGGAACAAGGTGAATTCGACGGTATGGCAGTCGTTTGTCGAGAAGTCCAGGCGTTGCGACAAAAAGTAAAAGAGTTTCTCCAGTTCCCACTCGACCATGAAGCCCAGCACATTCGATCGATATGGCAGCTAAAGTACGTGGACGCTCGAGACGTCCAGCTAGATACAGACTCGTGCCCCATTTGCCTATGCGAATGGGTGGAACTAGATGGGAATCGACTCGTCCTATCTCCCTGTGGCCACTTTTTCCATGAACACTGCATCAATGAATGGTACCGCACTCGCTTCGACTGTCCTATGTGTCGAACGATAGCTGGTGAACCATTCGCTTAAATACGTTTAAATCTTGCAACAAGAGTGTCTTTGTCTTTTATTCCTATTCTCTTCCTAGTCGAGACAAGTGGAAACCAGCTTGTTCGAACTCGTCTTCTCCACCTTGCTTGCCTATGATCGCACACTTGGCTTGCTTGACGCTGTCGTCGTTAAAGTGTTTCTGAGCAACGTCCATAAGGCTCTGTCTCGTCACTGACAAATACTGTTCACGACGCTTTTGACGCATGTCGTTCGAGATACCTCGCATGAACGACGTCTTGCCCTTGCTCGAAGGCGTCTGAGGCGCGTCGACACTGGCAAAGACGGACAGTTGGGCTTCCGATACGTCGCGATCGGAGAACCCGCCGTCTCGCGCCCAGTTCAACGCTCGTTCATAAGCCTTAATAGTCGCCCACGTCTGCGGGTCATAGTGAGACGCAAAGGAGAAGGCTCCTTCGCCCATACCAGCCATGGATCCGTACGCACCACCAGTCTCCCGAACGTCTTGATGGACGACACAAGAGGACATGAGCTGGGCCAGGACGGTCAATGGAACGTGGTCGTCATGTGCGAACGAGACACTCGGTAGCGCTTGAGCGACAAAGTTAACGGAAATAGGGAAACCAAAGTACGCGTTCGTCGGTGCATCCCTCAAATCCGTGAGCAAAGACGACACGAACGGATCGACAGACGTGTCCAAGGACGGCGCATCCGATTGCTGATACAATGGACGCAAGAGCTGCGAATCTAGTGCTGCCTCCACTTGCGTCTGCTGTGTCGATTCCGCAACAACAGAGATACGCAAATGCTGTGGGCTGAAGACAACCTTGGACAGTTTCTCCAGCACAAGAGCGAGGTCACGTAGCTCGGCATCTGATGCACGCGCCCACTGCTGCAACAATTGAACGTGCGTGAGTCCGCCGTACACTTCCTGGTATGGCGCAGACGCAGTGAGACCTAGACGAGCCCTGCGTCCAGCCAACGGAGCGCCAGAGGAAGAGATGGAGTTGGCTGCATTTGCCGCACTGCTCTGTAGAAGGATACGCAACTGCGCGAGGTTCCTATCGTCCGTGAACTGCGTGTCGGTCAGCACTTGCGTGAGTAGCTGAAGGTTGTCATCGAGTTTGTGCGGTAGGCACATACTCGAGACGAGAAGCTGCTGCTGACTATGGTTCGCAGCGTCTGATAAGTCCGGATGCGCCTGCGGAGCAAAGGAGATGCCGCCACTGCAGTTCTGAACAGCCGTCTGCAGCGCATCGTGCGATAGACTGGAGGTGCCTAGCGCACCGACGACAGAGGCGAGGAGAGGCAGGTAGGCATGGTACTCGAATGGGATGTTGGCGTCCTGGATATCAAAGAGAAGACGTAGGTAGCACACTTCGTTTGTCGTGGGCACCTGCACAAACTCGACTGGTGTCTCCTTTTCGCCTACTCTAGTATACACAATATCATCTAGATTCTCCTTGTGGACCGTCGGAATGTCTTGGACGTTCAAAGTAGGTAGACACTCAACTGGTTGCTCTGCCTTTTGATACGTCTCGAGTTCATTACTTTCCTTTTGGATGCGTAAAACGTCTTCTTCCGAAAGAGAAGCATGTAGTTGTTGTAACTCTTCCTTCTCCTTGTCTTCTAGAGACTGGACGTAGGAAGCGTTAGGCTCCATGAACAAACGGACGCTCTTGGTGTCGTTCGATAGGAGGTAGGTGCTGATGTAACTTTCTAAGAATCGGGGATCTTGCTTCATCTTTGAGCGTAATTCGGACAAGACCGGATTCACCTGCAAGTTAGAGGCAACGTCACCGTCATGAGCCCAGATGGAGCTGACCCCATGCATCAGATTGAGACCAAAGTTGCTTGAAATGTGCTTGATACTGAGTTCCAGCTGGTGTAACAACGCGTCTACACGTTCCGAGTCAAAGCCATTTGCTACGACTTGGTGTAACGTCGTCTCAATGGCCTTTTCAATGTCGTCTACAGACGCTTGACCGTTCGATAGACCTTCCAACGCGATACCGAAGGAAGTGTAATACGTAGACGTGTCAAAGCCAGTGCCGACAGCAAAGTCTTGCGCCAGTCCAGTGTCAATAAGTGCCTTGTACAGCTCCGACGACGGGCCGTTGGTCAGAAGGTAGCCAACAACACGCAGCACGAACGTGTTGAAAGCGTCTGTAGACGGAACAGGAAGTAGTTTCGTCGTTGCGAACTTAGTATTGTCTCCACCTTCGCCCATATTGGCCGTCGGACCCTGCATGACAATCATCTCCGGCTTCTTTCCATCCGATTTAATGGAAAAGTCGTCCGTGGATACTCGAATGGCTTCCGACGGAGCGTTGTATTCGAATCGAGACAAGACCTTCTCGTCCAAATACTGCAGGTGATCCGTTAGCGGCAGATCTCCGTAGGTGTAGAACATAGAGTTCGTCGGGTGGTAGTGCTGGGCGTGGAAGTCTGTCAATTGCTCGTACGTGAGAGATGGGATGACACTTGGGTCACCACCACTAACGTTGCCATAGATACTTCCTTTCAACAGCTCTTGCTGCAACCTCGTGGCGAAGAGATTGTCACTGTCGGACATGACGCCCTTCATTTCATTCAACACGACACCTTTACGCACGAGTTCCTTTGATTCAGAGTCGATCTCTAGACGGTGGCCTTCTTGTAGAAAGTCAAGGCGATGGAGGTGAGGGAAGAAGGCTGCATCACAGTAGACGGACAGGAGATTCTTCCAGTCCTCTGCGTTCGTCGTCGCGAACGGGTACATGGTGTGGTCGTATGCCGTCATGGCGTTCATGAATGTATTCAAGGATCGCTTCAGCATGTTGAAAAACGGATCGCGGACCGGATACTGCTGCGAGCCACACAGAACCGTGTGCTCGAGAATATGCGGCACTCCGTTCGAGTTGTACGGTGGCGTCTTGAACATGACGCTAAAGACGTTGTTTGCATCTGCAGCATCAATATGGAGATACCTGGCTTTGGTTCGATCATGAACTAGTTCCAACGCTTCGACATTGTACTCTGGCACGGGTGTCCGTTGTACGAGGCGAAAGTTGTGATACGTCTCGCCAATCTGCAGTTTACTGCAGCCTTCTCCACGTTGTAGCTCCGTAGAAGAGGCCGTAGAGCTCGAGGCGGTGGTAAAGGTCCGCGAGACGTACGTCGGACGATGCACGGCGGCCCGACGTCCGGCTAGAGACCACTGTCGGATCATAGTTTTCTTTTCTTTTGTGTTTGCTGGTCAACGATCTGAAGGAGGTTGGCCAATGAGAAAGAAGGTCGGACATTTAGTGAAGTGGGAATAAAAGTTCAATATAAAGTGGTTTTAAGCTAGCGCACGGAGGATGGATTGAAAAGTTACATGATCGCTTTGTATCGATGTTAAATGCTTTTCGCAATTTATTGGTGCAATGGCGGCTTCTCATAGTTTGCCTTGTCGCCATTTTGGTTTTAAATGTCAGCAAAATATCTTTGAGAATCTGCTCTATAGAATAGAGCTCGATATTGAATCCTCATACTCATTCGTGTAGCTTATGGATGTAG
Source organism: Salisapilia sapeloensis (assembly GCA_023334545.1). Classification (NCBI taxonomy): domain Eukaryota; phylum Oomycota; class Peronosporomycetes; order Peronosporales; family Salisapiliaceae; genus Salisapilia; species Salisapilia sapeloensis. The sequence continues at coordinate 15,165 of JAADVB010000333.1, forward strand.
TAACGCGATGTTATTTAGCTTGATACAAGCAGTTGTGGCTAGAAGGAAGTCACTAATATAAGTAGACCGTGAGATTGCCCTTTAGGTTACCGTCGATAACGACTGAAAAGTATACTGTCTATAACAGCGATAGCAGGATTGATGGCGATCTTCTAGTGTGTTTTAAGCTTCCTTGTCGTCTATATTGGTCCCTACGATTGTATGAATGTTCTTCGGTTCTTTTCCACAAATTGCGGCTTATGTGCTGTAAGTGGTAACTTCGGGCGAACTTGTAAATATTGGCACATTGGCAAATATCTAAGTACGAGGTGGCACATGGAACACGAAAACATATCAATAATAAGTTGCTGTTGCCCAGCTTGCCCTAGTGCTACTAAATTCGGGCTCATGTGAACCGGTAAGTGCGATGCTTTCAGATAGATCCGATGACGTCATTATACATTCACTCGCGAAGAATGCATGTTTCCACCGTCTGAAGCCATTCGTTGTCAAATAAAGCTTTCGACTACCAAACCTGACGTTTGGCTCGCGACTAAATAATAGCAATAGAAGTCATGCCAACGCCTGGTGATAGAGAAAACATTCTCATTCGAGAGTACCGAAGTGCGGACGAAACGCAGGTTGTAGCATTATTCAAATGTTCACAACAAGACCAGATTAACAAGGCTGATGCACCATTCAAACCGGAGATGACGTCTTACCTGGAGATGTGTATGCGAACTGACTTGGCGGACTTGGAGGGTACCTACTTGACTCCTGGCGGCAACTTTTGGGTTGCCGTTGATGGAGAGGAAATTGTCGGTATCGTTGGTGCGGAGAAAAAATCGGACGATTTAATCGAGTTGAGGCGAATGGCGGTGGTTGCTTCCTATCGCCGTTTTGGACTTGGTCGACGACTAGTTAATCGACTAGAAACGTGGAGTCAAGAAAATGGTTTTCAACAGATCAGGCTGTATACTTTGGACATCATGAAGCATGCGATGGCTTTCTACGAATCGATGGGATATACATTGATGGAGGAGCGTGAAGTATTTGTGAAAGATCCTTGCACGTCCATCATTTCGTATACAAAGAAGCTAGATGGTTAAAATGATAGAAAACTTTGTCGAATAGCTTTTTAATTTTATTACTTATCCTCATTGTAGAGGTCTATGCCCGGTTAAGCGTACCAGAGGTGGGCTCCTAAGGATGTCGTATTTTAAAATAATCTAACACACTTCTCATTCTTTGCAAAAACAAGATAGTGGTCAATGCTCCTACCCCGATTTGTTTGCATAAAAGGAAACGGTAATCCTGGTCATGAAGATGCTGAAATCTGATTCGGTCATGGGAAATAACTCAACAGTACTGAAAGTATGAAGCCGTAAAAATGATGCTTAGGTAGACAGTGTACTTCATTTGATATCAACGATCTCTTTGTTAATACCATCACATTGTATCAAAAACAGTTAGAGAGATAAATTTTACTGTCGTATAGGGAACGCTTCATGCTCATACATGTAGAACGTAAAGAGACTTTGTCTGTCAGCAACCGATAGTGTAGTACAGTTTGTTTGACAGTATGTGCCAAGAGCTTTGTGCTCTTCTTGGCGTGTGCCAACATATTATTATTATCATAAGTATGTGGTATATTGCGTTATGTCTAGTAAAATCTAAGTAACGATCATTGTGATTTAGCACCTGGAAGGAGGTACACCTTGCCACACTGCAAGCAAAGAGGAATGCATCTAAGTTGCTTTTTAACGCGGCTAATATTCTTCCAGTAGGGCCGTTCAGAGTTCTTGCATCAAATGAATTTGTGAATGGGGTATATCAGAAGATAGATGATAATGCTGGAATTCGAGATATGAGGGATGGATCTGGAGATGCTGGAGAAGCCGCATGTCCAAAGGCTTCTCTGCTTGTTGATGTGGCCCTATGCAATAATGTATACGAACGTCCTTGCTTACTTGCTTCCTTGTGACCTCATCCGTTCAGTTGATAGGACAACGTCAGCCATATTAATCGGATCTCTCTCTTCTTCTGGCTTGAGTATATTCCGGAAAGCTCGTTGTAGCTTGTTCGCCACGCGATGCAACTAAGCAAAGTCGATCAGCGCAAACACTTTGTCGTGTGGATAGACCGGCGTGTCACTCTTCGGGCAAGTGCACACGTATGGATAGGGAGCAGCCATCGGTCCTCCTCCTCGCAGCAACCCAATAGGAAACGCATGCGCTGTGCCCGCCGTCAAGTACTCAAAGACATCACTAAAGGTGAGGAAACTCTTTTTCAGCGACTTTGGGATACTGTAAGCATAAAGCAGCTCTTGCCATTCAAGATGCGTTGGATGAAGGGGTTGATAGACGGATTAAAGAAGCTCTGGATGAGTAAATCGTCTACTGCAAAGGACGGGAACAAGGCTCCTCGCATGAACCGTTCCTGGAAGAACGTCCCATCATCCTGCTGAGATCCAGGCCAGAGATCCCCGAGACTCGGCAGCTCGTCATCGGCCGACACTTGACTTTGCTGCGCCTGTAGCAAGGCCGTGTGCTGCGACAGCGTGTGCAAATTGCCCAAGAAGAAGGCTTTCAGCTGGACACCAAAGTTCCTCCAGACACGTCGCTGGTACTGGAACCAAGTCACTTTTCTCC
>JAADVB010000334.1:0-17732 GCA_023334545.1 Salisapilia sapeloensis
AGCTCCTTCCTGTCTAAGCACAACCTAGCTTGAAATCGACTGATGCAGAGAACCTTGGACGGTTCTTCGATTGTTCCAGTACGTAGCTCTCGTGAGATTTTGAATGGTTTTCTCAGAATCGAAACTTGTCCAAGACATAACTTCATCCGTTGCAGTTTGACCATACTTACCTATCACGTTCGGACTCGCTCCCCAATCGGCTAACAGTTTCACGATATTTGACCTTCCTACTGCTGCGGTGCGATATAGTGGCGTATTACCATCTTCATCCTGTCTATCTATGTCTGCACCATTTTGTAGTAACAGGTTGATAACCTTCGCACGTCCGCTCTTGGCAACCCAATGAAGTTTAGTTTCGCCATACTAATCCTGTTTATAAACATCGGCACCATTTTCTATCAGCACTTCCATTACTTTCACTTTCCCTCCATCCGCAGCAAGATGAAGTGGAGTACGACCCATTCTGTTTAGTACATGAATGTCCGCTGCATATTGCAAGAGTACGCTTAAAGCTTTCTTTTGTCCAGCTTCAGTAGCATGATGAAGTGGAGCGGTACCATTAAATTCTGCTCATCAACCTCGGCTCCATTGTCTAAAAGCATCGTTGTAATCTCCACTTCTCCAAATCGGGAAGCAATATGAAGTGGAGTACGGCCCGATTTGTCTACTCTGTAATTGTCCGCTCCATGCTCTAGCAGCAGACTTGCCACCTCCACAAATCCATATTCAGCAGCGATGTGAAGTGAAGTACGACCATAAGCATCCTGAGTATGGACGCCTGATTCATGTTGTAATAACAACTCTACCACTTTGACACGACCCCCTGACGCTGCCTTTATTAATGGTGACCCCGAAATGCCCTTCTCTTCATCCTTATAATTCACGTTGCCACCTTCCTAAATCATTGTGCGAATGCCTTCGACATCTCCTGCATACGCGTATTCCAATAATCTCTCGTCCGTGCTTTTAAGCGTAGCCATAGCCAGTTCTTATACTCAGACGAAATCTCGTGGTAAATTAAGACTTGGACTTTGGACGTAAAATCGAAAAAGAGACTGGCGATAGATTAAGATCCGTTGAGGGAGAGGCGTTCCTTGTAATGAGTCATTGGTATGAAAGTACCCTCACTGCAACGATGCAACAAGTTCAAACATTATCATAAAAGAAAGCGCGAAGAACGTAGTGTAAAGGTTTTATGGATGGTTAGGCACGGATCAGCATAAGTAGCCGAGAAACGTAGCTCAAAGTAGCCGAAATAAGACCTGTAGGTATCATGAAGGTCTGTGAGTCTTTTGCAAGGTGAGTAGAGCATAACGCATAATGCAGACAAAAACTCAAGTTGCTTCAAGTAGTCAATGCCTATCAACCCAGTATTGACTTTATGAACTAGTTCAAGGGTGTTTCCTTAGAATTGGATTCCAATCATGACATTGAGTATCTTCTGGGCTTCTATAGCTGGCAGAGTTGCTTACATTCAATACATGCAAAGATCTGCATTACCACAGCTCAAATCACTTTCATTCGACCACTGGCATGAGAAATTTATGCTCCAAAGAACAAGCACAAGCTCTAACGCTATCTACCGCTCCATTCTTTAGCGTAGTCAGTTAGAGTCTACAACTTGTTCTTTGCATTTTACTAGGTGCTTTGTCTCTTCGTGATTCCAGATGCGTCCTCCCATCAAGCCGAAAGTCTCATGGAAAACTTCGTTTCGATACTCCCATCGAGAGTCTTTCTCTAAATGTACACCCTCTTCCTACGCTTGGACTCTCTTCTCGAGAACCATCTGCTAGCAGTACGGGACAAGTGTCTAATCCCGCCTATTGGCACCCTCTAGACCGACCTGATGCGAGTAGGAGAGTCAGCCAGTTGATAATTTGACTGTCGGAGAAGGATGAAGACTACGATCTCGCTCATGATTACCCTTGCCGTCGTCCAGACTGCGACGACGTTCGCCCAGGACGAGGGTGTGAACTTTATCTCCACCGGCGGATGGAACACTGCCGTGTCGAACGAAGAAGACGTGAAGGCTCGCGTGGAGGACGCGATCGGCGACCCGGCGACCGTTTGGGCAGACGACGTGGCCCAGTACACGAACAGCTTGTGCCTCACCAAGGTCAAGGACATTGAGCAGCAAGTCGTGGCCGGTATGAAGTACCGTGCCATCGCCGAAGGCTGTGAGGCTGAGCCGGACCGCAGCGGATACTGCAAGGAAGAGTGTGAAGAGGTGAAGGATTTCAAGGTCGTGACGATGGAGCACCTGTCGGACGCGAATGGCGACGTCGAGGTCGACATCCTGGAAGTCGAGTTTAACTGATGAACTGAGCTACTTTTGTTTTCTTCCGACGATCTCGTTTGCTACATGTATCCGCTCGTACGTTTCTTCATGTCTCTTTGCTCGTGATGCGATGGTGGTCGAAAGACATCCGACGCATGGATATGGCTACTCCACTCGAGTAGTAGACGCAATGCATCAGCACTGGCGGGGTACTAGAAAGCAAATTGTACTGGGCTCTTGTGAGCTGTAGCGTGTTCACCATAGCCTTGTCGAAATATAAAAGGAGTAGGATTGTAGCTAGTCTTTGTACTGAATAGTATACAAAGGAGTCCGACCGTAAGTAGAGTTTTTTACGCAAATGAGCATCCAAGAGGTGCGAATTGGATGAGATTCGAATGACTATGACCTACGACAATTGCACACGCCTTTTACTTTTGCAACATAGTGCGACGTCGTCTACGAATACAAGCAATCTAGGGTACTGCTCAACTCCCATACACGAGTCAAGCTATACGTCATCTATCGTGCAGATCGACCTTCGAAAGCACTCGCCTAAGTCGGTGTACAGGTGCATATGTCTTTAGCTACATTCAGAGAAGACATGGGTACTTAAGAGGGATTGTACCCAGGTTTTCTTCAGCTCTAGAGACGTGTGCACCCAAGACTTCAATCCCAGTCAGGAGGGAGAGGCATGGAATCCAAGTACCATACAATTCTCCCAACAAAGTAAATTTTAGTCGTGTTCTTTAGTAACGTCCACATCCATTCCATCAGGTCTTCCCACACCATATGGGTACATGCTGTCTTCGGCAAGCATCCAAGTAGGCCTCGTCCTTGCCTACCTCTCCTATCGCTACTAGATGCATGACCATAGCTATTAAATAGACAACTATCCTCGATCTCTACCCAAGTTTCCATTGCTTTCAACCACCTTGCTACGACTACATCTCTTGTACCCATGATGCTTCTACCGCTACATCGCGCCAGATACCTCCTGTCAAGTCTTCTCGCATTTCAAATCATAAAACTCAAGCAGGAGATGACATCGATTTCGCACCGCCGAGACATGCTGCTGGAAGGCGCTCGGACGGGAGACTACGACCTGGTGCATGTCATGCTCTCCCGTGGCACGTCTGCGAGTTCCTCAGACAAACACGGCTTGTCGGCGCTGCACCACGCCGTCCGGTATGGTGACCGGCGCATCGTGAAAGCGCTGCTAAAGGAACGAGCCAACGTGGATAGCGTAACGAAAGAATCGGGTCAGACGCCACTCTTTTTCGCCGTGGAGAGGAACGACCTAGATATGATTCGACTGCTGATTAGCTGCCAAGCGAGCGTCCACGTGCAAGACGCGAGCGACAGAACACCGCTCTTGTACGCTGTCGAACTCGGCAGAACGGATGCGGTCGGGTTGCTCATGCGTCGCGGCGCCACGGCGTGCGTGCACGACCGTCAGAAACGGTCGGCGCTACGTATCGCCGTGGAGCACGGCCATGCAGATGTCGCAAAGTGCTTGATGAGTGAAAAGCGCATGGTCCATGAGGTCGGTCCGGACGGCAGGACGCCGCTGGACATTGCCATGATGAAGGGAAACCCCAAGACTATCATGCTCCTGGTTCACAAGGGCGCTGAGGTCAACCGGACGGACGACCAGGGCCGGACGCCGCTCATGTTCGCGACGGAATACAACAACGTGGCCGCCATGCGTGCGCTCCTGGACCACGGCGCGAGTGTCGACGCCACCGACAGCACACGCAAGTACACGAGTCTACATGTAGCAGCCGTAAACGGACACTTGGAGGCCACCAAGCTGCTCGTCAGACGTGGCGCACGCATCGACATTGAAGATCGACTCGGGCGCACTGCAGCGATGGTAGCCAACGCGTATGGCCACCAGGGACTGGCGAGTATACTAGAGAACGGCACAAGCTATCAGTTGTTCGAATTGGCCAAGGCAGGAGACGAGCAAGGCGTCAGAGCGTTGCTGGAGGGAGGCGCGGATGTAAACGCCAGCACGAAGGCACAAGAGACTTGTCTGCACGTCGCGAGTGCGTCTGGCCATCCGTTAGTGGTGCAGATGCTCATGGAGCACGGCGCGGACGTGGACGCTTTAACGGCGCAGAACATGACGCCGCTACTGTACGCCGTCGACAACGGCAAGGCAGAGGCGGCGGCGATGCTGTTACATTTAGGAGCGAACGTGGAAGCGAGGAATGGACGTGGGTGGACGCCACTGATCATGGCGGCGCACAACCGAGACGCCAGGACGGTGCGTGCGCTGCTGGAAGGCGGTGGTGACGTGAACGGCAGCAGCAGCGAACATAACGCTGGGTGGACGGCACTGCTGTTTGCCGCGGCCAAGGGCTGCGTGCCGGTGCTGGAAGTGCTGCTGGAGCACGGCGCGGACGCGGAAGTGCACACTTCGGATGGATGGACTGGCCTTACGTTTGCCGCTAGCAGAGGCTACGCATCAGCGGTAGCGTTTCTGCTATACAAAGGAGTGCAGGTGGACCCGCCGGCACGGCAAGGGTGGACACCACTGCTCTTTGCCGTGGAGAGAGGACACAAGGACGTTGTGAGGTTACTACTGGGCTACGGCGCCAATGCGGAGGTAGTCGACACGAGCGGCCAGTCAGCGAGTACAATCGCTCGTCGGAATGGGAGGGAGGATATGCTGGTTCTCCTGCAGCAGCCAGTTCCCGAGGATTGCATCGACATCCTCGGGACGGACGAGCAGCCGAGCTGGAAGATGTTCGACACGGACTCTCAGTCATTTGATGAGATGGACCGAGGGACGGCCGGTACGTCCATGTCGATGCTAGATGAAGCGTTTCGGCAGCATGGTATTCGTCCTAGCGACAGCATTCATAGCGACGCCGATAGTCGTGTAGCTTTACGTAGTGGGTACCTGGACGAAAGCCAGTCGCCTAGATCTGTCCGCACTGCGTCGGCTGCGACAGACTCGGACCACTCCTTGCGTCACGGCTCTAGCATGTCTAGCATGCCAAGTCAGGACGAGGAGGACGAGTCAAGTCTCAAGGAAGGCTCGATCCGCTGCCGAACGTGCCGTTCGTCGATCGCGCCAGGCATGCGCTTTTGCGGCATGTGTGGAGACCGAGTGAAGGTCGTGTAGATGTGTCGGAAAAGTATGAGTGAAAAGGATCAGCGGCGTGGGATATGTCGATACGTTCGTGTGAATACATATAAGATCAAGAAAGTATATGAGTTACCAGTGCTTCAAAAGCTTCCTAGTACGTATGTACGACTTAATTATCATGACCAAGAAGTAGCATGGTATGTGCATGTGCTGGAACATTTATATTAGATAAATGGCACGCTGCAAAGCGACGCGTATGAAGATATGTGCTAATAGATGGGCAGGTGAGCACGACTGCTGGTACTCGAATAAGAAAATTATTTATTAAAGAAAAGAATATATGCAAATTTATTTCGTCTGAGCAATTGGGACGGAGACGGCAGCAGATGAAGTCAGCTCGCCTCCGACCAGCGTCTTCATCGTCCTGGCAGCGCTCCCTAGCTACCATGAGTGACGTCTGCTCGTCGAGTAAGCACAAGCAGCCGTCGTTCCTCTGGCGACGTGTCCAGGCCGTGGTGGCGCTCGTGCAAAAATTCCAACGTGGTCCGGAGATCCAGAGCGACTGGAACCTCGTGCTCTGGCGCGTGACATTTCCCATGCTCACGCTCGTGGTGCTCGTCTTCCTCATCATCCTCGGCCGCTTCGGACAGACCGCGTACCTCTTCGGTGCAGGCAGCGTCTGGTACTTTAGCAGCAGCGTCCTCGTCGTGTATCCGTTTGACCAGCTTTTCGATGTTTCCCACACGTACACTTCGTTCCAGTCGCCCGGTGGTCTCTGGAGGTTCCTGGCGTGGTACAGCGTCGGTGTCGCGGCAGTCGAGTGGGCCTTCTCCGCCGTCAATCTCCACTTTTCCTGGATCGTTGGCAATACGCTCTTCGGAGCCGTTTCACTCTTGGTGCTCCCGCTCGCGTGCGCGAGCCACGTCCGCCAGACGATCCAACGCGGTCGGGAGACTCGAGACGCAGTGACAGTGCCTGCATCGGCTCTGCCGTCCCAGCCGAGCGACTCTGTCGTGGCTAGTGCGTCGTCCGGACGACCACGATCCAAGCATGAGTTTGTTCTACTAGAGAGTTCGTCCCCTAGAAATAATCAAACGAGAGAGCTGAGCACGAGCGGCTCGTGGCTCGTGTCCGTCAGCATCATCTCCGTCCTGATCACGTGGGCGCTCATGTGTCTCGCCTACACATCCGTGTCGGACGCCATGTCGCTCTACTGGCTCCTCGTCTGTGTCCTAGCTGGCTTTGCCTGTGTCCTTGTTCTCTGTGCCCACCCGACGACGCGGTCCAAGGCCGTGGCAGTGGACCACACGATCATCTACGGAACCGTCCTCGTCCACGTCCCAGTCTACGTCGGCCACCTGTGCCTCGGCCTCTTCACCCTCGCAGACGATTCGAACGACTCGTATCTTAAGTTTGCTGTTTCCTTGTTGTATTTAGGCTTGATGCAGTGCTACTTTTACCTCGTCACGCGCGTCGTGAACGCCATGGCAGAACCGTTTTCCCACCCCTGTCTCCTCTACCTTACTCAGTTGTACTACTACCTCTTCTGGTACTTGCTTGTCGGCACCGATACGCCTATGGACGGTGTCTACTGGGCCATGGTCGTCCTCAATAACATTCACATCGCTCTCATCAACACTGGCGTCTACGCCGACGTGCGCGACTCAACTCTGACGCTCTGTGCGCCTACCACGTTGTCCCACTTGACCTGTGGCATCGCGACGGCCGCGTGTCTGAACGATACTCAGCGGCAAAAGTACTTGCCAACGCATGGCCGTGTCCCAGTCGTTCACGTCCAGAAAGGGAATGATGACGCGAGTGCGACGGAAGACGAAGGTGGAGCCGAGTATGACAGTGGAGAGGAGCTCGTGAAGACGCTCTTTGGACCACGCAGTCCTCGGCACCAAGCAAGTGCGTCGAAAGCACGCGCTTCAAGTCTCCCAGTCGTCCAGACGGAGGCAGATGTTGGAGAGCCTGCCGTCGGCTCCGAGGTGATCACGCCACCGGCCGTCTTCTCTGCAGATCGCGTCGCGAGAGAACACCTCGGACCTCTCTACTTTCTCATGAAACTCGCCGAGCAGGACAATATGGCCGACACGTCTGCTCTTGTCCTCGTGCCTTCTCTCCTGACGCTCCAGTCAGCATTCCGAAATCCGTCCGCTGGCTTTGACGTCCTCTTCACGGAAGTCAACACCTGGACGCGATGCATCTGCATGTTCCTCGGACGACAGGCCGGTGCATATCTCGCTCGAGAGATCTTTGCCTACAAGCTCCGGTCGCGACTACGTGCGAAAGGGAACCGAGCGGTTGGGTCTCTCGATAGTGCATCTATTCGTCCGTGGATCCAGCGCCTGATGCTGCAAGACTTCCAGCACCAGTTCTGGTACCTCGTAGTGGTAACGATCGTCGTGACCTTTGCTTGCTTCTCTCGTGTCGACATGCCACTGCGGTTTGCTTTGAGGACATAAGTAGAGATGTAGACATATAAATTTATACAAATCTATTTCCATTCTAGTTATTAGCTTCTTCCGGAATCGAGTCTTCTACCTGCACTAGCTCCTTTCGCACCCACCGCCGTCGACGAACGGATCGACCGACGAGCTTACTTAGTCGCTTCTTGAGCCGTCGCCGGTCTTTGCTCAGGAGCCGGTTGGTGTCTTGGAGGTGGAGAAAGTCTTTCATCCGAGTGGCGTACTGCCACTGGTCTGTCGTGCCAAACTCCCTGTCGATCGCCCAGTCCGACAGGTCGAAGCAGGCAGTCCCGTCCGTCATGTCGGCGTCCGTGAACCGCGGCGGATCCGTCACGAGCAAGTGGCCAGGTACGGTCGACCCCCAGCCGCTAAAGACTTGGTAACGTTGGATCTCGTACACGACTTGCTCGTCCATCGGTAGCTCCCGGACTTTGCTTTCGAACGATGAAAAGGAAGAGAGCGATGCGCTTGGCTCTCGACTCGGCGTCGGGCTGCTCGGCCGGTTGCTCAAGTCACGAGTCGATAGAACGCCGCCGATCTTTTGCATGCTCAGCGTCACGGGGATGATCAAGTCTCGAATCGGACTCAGGAACCGATCGTCCAAGGCTGCCGTCGAGAAGGCAAAGCCAGTGTAAGCTTCTCCTGATTCCACTGCATGCGCTTTCTGGAGTGCCTTGGCCTTGGAAGGTGTCAAGACGACGTCTTCTTCGTCCGTTCCGAACTCAAAGTCCCTCGGGTCCTGCGTCAAGTCCGCCTCGAACGGCTCCAATTCCAACGACGGAGCTTCCCACTTCGCTAACTCTGGATCCGAGCGTTTGCAGTGGAGCTCTTGTAGGATGTGGTAGTACTCTGGCTCGAACTCTCGCTTGTACGCCTTGTAGACAAAGTCTCTACCGAGACACAAGAGCAGACACAAGTACATGAGGATGTAGAACTCAGGTAGGCAGAATAGATAAGGAAAGACAGTGTCCGAGATGGAGATGGGGAGCATGACAGAGGTCACCCACGCAGACAGGTACCACACGAGGAGAGAACCAAACATAGATAGCACCGTCACAAAGTTCCACGTGACGGTATTGAGCGCTAGCTTAACCCATCCGACGGAGATCATGGCGCAGTATGAGATGCCTCCGCAGATCTCGCGCGAGTAGCCGTACCCTTGGGAATCAATGTACCCTCCCAGCAAGGCCGGGACGAACGCACAGACGGATGCTTCGTACATAGCTTCGAGGATCCACTCGGTGAAGATCACGAGGTTGAACTGCTCTCCACGCAATCCAAACGAGTAGAGACTTGGGAACTGTTCTGCGATGCGAGCGGGAACGTCTTGGTCTGACACAGCGACGACTGCGATTGGGACTGACGTCCATAAGACGTTATATCCGTTGATCCACATGTTATTGTAGTAGAGCGTCCCGGAGCCGCCGCTCAGCAAGCCGAAGACGTACTCTGCCATGTACAACACAATGTTCTTGTACACGATGTAGAGCGTGAGTTTGGCCATCCGACGGTAGTTCCAGCGCCCGTGGACGAGAAGCAGTCTCTTCAGAAACCGAAACTGAGCGATAGCAAAGTCAGACGAGTTGACGGCCTGCATGCCTTCATGCCCAGAGATGCCGACGCCAATATGCGCCTCCTGGATCATCCCGACATCATTCGCGCCGTCTCCGATCGCCAGCGTCCGACATCCACGGACACTCGTCTTGTAGAGCCGAACGACCTGCGCCTTTTGCTTTGGCGACACTCGACAGCAGATGACGGTGCTGCACTGCTGCGAGACTTCGAGGAAAAAGTCGCGTAGGGCGGTGCAAGCGAAGATCATCGACAGACTCTGGCCGTCGACGATGAGACTCATGCGGTGTTGCTGGTTGGTCTTCTGTCGATCCTGCCGTCGCATGCGTGCGATGATGCACTGCTGGACGAGCATCTCGAAGAGAGAGAAATGCGTCGGAAACCTATCGCCCGTGATTGCCAGTCGCTCCATGTCGTTATCGAGCAGTCGGCAGGCAAACGCGATGTTCACCGCCGTCTCCTCCTTGTCTCCCGTCAGGACCCACAGACGAACACCTGCTCGCGCTAAATCTCCGATCGTATTGCTGACCTTGTCCTGAAGTCGGTCTTCAATAGCCGTGGCTCCAAGCAGCTCCAGTCCACTCTCGAGCTCTTCCTCGAGCTCTTCCACCTTCGTCTCTAGTTCCTCTCGATGCCTCGGCTGTCCTTGCAACGCTGCCACTGCCTGTCGGTAGCGCTTTAGCCATGTAATAAACGTCTCATTCGATATCTCTTTCTGCGCTATCACGAGCGTCCGGAGACCTTCCGTGGCGTACCTTTCCAAGTCATCTTGTGTCGTCTCTAGTAACGATGCATCACCTTTGGCCAAATCGATGCGAGGGAAGATAGCAGTGTCGGCACCTTTTGTCAGGACCATCACCTTCTTGTCCGGCGTCCGCACCACAACAGACATGCGTTTCCGAGCACTCGTGAACTCGATCACTTCCAACAGCTCAAACTCGTGCACGCCTCGACCTCGGCTCGGAGGCATGCGAACGACGATAGCACCACTTTTCCGAGCGACGAACGAGTATCCAAAGTAGTTGGCGCCCGACACGAGCGCTAGTTCATCGGGAGATGAAGCGGAGAAGGTTGGCTCAGCGCCATCGATGACCTGCTCCACGACGACAGAGTGGCAGACAGCCAAGTGCGTTAAGAAGGCATGGATCTTGTCTGCCTGGACGGAATCCTTCTCGCCATTTGCATCTAGGTAAAAGTCGCCGGTGGGATCCAGGAACCGAACGTTGTCGACGCGGACATCTTCCTCCTCTGCGTCATCTGCCAGGAGGTCTCGGACCGATAGCTTTTGACCGAGCCGTTGGATCGCATCTCGACCGATTTCGGTCGTTCCTCGGCCGTACGAAATACCATTCACACTCATTTTCCGAAAATTCATTTCGTTTGCTGTTAGTGTTCCTGTCTTATCGCTGAATATGTGCGTCACTTGGCCTAGGTCGTCGTTCAGATCGGCGTTCCGGACGAGCGTTCTTGTGTCTGTCACTTCATCGTAGATGTGGATATCTTGCGTGAGGAAGTACGTTTGGTAGTTCTTCACGATCGCGATTGTAACGTAGAGCGTGATGGGGACAAAGGATGCGATGAGGATCCAGTAGTAGCCGAGATAGATGAACCACCCGAGGAGGTCATTCCGAAAAGGAGCTTCTCCTCTTGGGTCCCCTAGAAGCAAGTAGGTGGCGGTGGAGTTGTACGTGGCCACCCAGACGGAGCAGATGATGGCGCCAAGCACACACAGGACAAACAGTATCGCCAAGAGGACGCCGACGCCGTGGTTCACAATGGCCAGAATCTTACTCTGCTTGGTCGGCATCTCTGTCGACGACTGCGTGATCTTCGTATCTCGACCGGTGTTAAGCACGAGGCCGTAGATGAAAGCAGTGTTGCGGACGACAGAACCACGGAAGATGACATTCTTCAGGTCCACTGGTATCGTATGGCCTCGATGAGGCTCATACCGACCAGAGAACTTGTTGATGTCGTGGTTGGGTAGCTCGCAGATGACTCGGCCAGGGAGATTGCTAAGCGAGTGCGGGTTGCTCAGCTGCCCAAAGGTGCATGAGAGCGCTTGTCGGACCTTGAGATTCGTCTCACCGTCGAGCGACTTGGTTTCCACAAAGCAAATGCCGGTGGGTGCCGTCGGATCTGGTTCAGCGACGGCAATGAGGAGCAAGTCAGCAGGCACCGGGTCGTAGTTGCAGACCTTGAGGATAGACCCGACGCGGACATCTCGCCAGAAGATTTCTCGAAATGGCGTCGAAAGACCAGCGTTCGGCTCAAATAGTTGCGTCAGGCGAGCGTTCACTTTCCGGTCGGCCTGGTGCCGAGCGTTGTCTTCGATCGCAGCGAAGAGAGCGTCGATGGAGAGCACCATGAGGAGGACGATCCATTGGTACGGAATGCCCCCGGTGGACGAGATTTCCGGGATGACTTGGCCGAGGCCGACGAGGAGAAAGTAAAAGTTGGCGACCTGCGTCAGGCGGTCGTGGAGGAAGCGAGGGACAAAGTTGAGCAGCGAGTACTTGGCTGTCACGACCGTGTTGTCACAATAAGCAGCGTTCTTCCCAGGAGCATTCAGGTAGACGACACGAGAGGTCGCGGCGCTCAGACCCCGTTGCTTGGACGTATTCGCGCCTCTGAGCCTGATCCGACGACGTGCAGCCGGAACTTCTGTCGTTTCCTCGCCATCGATGGAGGTGACATCCGCCTGGTCGATCGAAACGTAAGTGGAGATGGACGCATCGCTCCGGACGGATTCAAAGCGCTCGGTGCTGGAGCGATGCCGACCCCGCCGGGACGAATCCTCCGGGATGTCCATGTAAAGACGCTGGACGAATAACGGAATGCATGAACAAGATGAAGGCAGGAGTTTTACCACAGTCCGTTTCATTAGTTTCAAAGGTGTTTTTGCATCTTGCTTAGCATGGCTTTTCCGTCCTCCGGCTTGATCATCTCCTGACCGACAGGTAGAGAGAGGAGCTTGTCACCTTCGAAACGCGGGACGACGTGGATGTGGGCGTGGAACACTGCTTGCCCAGCAGCTTGACCGTTGTTCTGAACCACGTTGACACCATCGCAGCCCGTCGCCGAGGTTACAGCGTTGATAAGCTTGGGCAGCTCGGCGAAGACGCGGCCGGCGACATCCGCGGGCATGGCGGCGACAGTGGCGTAGCCTGGATCTTTAGGCAGGAGCAAGGCATGTCCTGGCACCGTTGGGAAGGCGTCGAGGATGGCAAGCACGTGTTCCGTCTCGAAGATCTTGTAACTTGGGATCTCTCCCTTGATGATCTTGAGGAAGACGTTCTCCGGGTCGTACTCAACTTGCATTCTCTTGTAGAATTTGTGGCGTCGGCTGATAACGGGGAAGCAAATCTTCAGAAGAAGCACGTGCGATCCTTCTGCGCCTGATACGAGATCTTGCCAGTCACTTCTTCTTCCTCTTCCCATTATCAACAGCCATGCTCTACAGCGTAGCTGCGAACGAACTAGAAGGTCTCACCTTGTCGCCGGCGGTATCGCCAAAGGTGTCGCCCGTGGCGTCGCCGTACCGCCCGCGCCACCGACGCCGCAACTCCAAGTTACTAGACGGAGCTTTCCATCGAGTCGACCCGACACCCCCGGGCTGGGATATATCTCACAAGGCTGATGAGAATTCTCCGCTCATTTCAAAAGCCGATACGTGTGGCGCCGCCACCAAGGTCCATTATCGGCTCCAGGCCCCCGTCGTCCGCGCGGAGCTCCATGCTCTCTCGTTCCTCGCGACTCAAATGGTAACCTCATTGGTGCATGTATCCCAAAGCCAGTGTCTTATTACCAATACGCCTATAGCTAATGTGCGGCTTCCTCGAGTGGATCCCGAGCTTCGTCACGAACGTCTACATCGGTCATGTCGACGCCACGAAAAGCAGCGAGTTCCTCGCGGCACGGAGTTTGAGTGGTATTTTCCTCATGCTGTCCGGTTTCGCAGTGAACGTCTCTCTGGCCGCAGCCATGGACACCCTCTGCGCCCAAGCCGCCGGCGCCGGCAAGCTCCACGAGATGGGCATCTTCTTCCAGACCGGCCTCTTCCTCTTTCTCGTCGCCTTCGTTCCCGTGACGCTCATGAGTTACTTTTGCGTTGATATATTAGTTCTCCTCGGTCAGCGCCACGACATCTCACTCTTGGCGAGAGACCTCGTCCTGTACACTCTGCCTTCCTTTCCTTTCTACGCTGTTAACATCCTCCTGTGCCGCATCTTGGAAGGCCAGAACGTCATCCGGCCGCTCATGTACGCCGGCATCGCCTCCAACGTCGTGTTTAATTCTCTAAGCTACGTGCTCATGTTCCACACTTCTCTCGGCTACAAGGGCGCGGCCGTGGCGTCCACTGCCCTCGCGGCGTGCTTCACCCTCACTCTGTGCACGTACTTTGTCCGCAGTCCGCTCTACAAGCAGCAGTGGACCGGGTGGAAGATCAAAGAGGCTATCCAGATTATGCCAACATTCATCCGACTGGGTCTCTCCGGTCTTCTGATGACCTTGTCCATCTTCTTCGGCTTTGCTGCCATCGAGCTCCTCGCTGGCTTACTGCCGTCCCCGGACGTTGCCATAAGCGCTGATGCAGTGTACGTGAGTTTCCGGTCACTCTGCTACCTCTTTTACGGTGCAGCGTCCAGCGCCACTGCCATTCGCGTCGGGAACGCTCTCGGCGCGAATGAACCGCATCGAGCGAAAACAACTGCTCTCTTGGGTGTCGGCCTGACTGTCGCCGTCTCGGGCACCAGTTCCATCGTCATGTTCGGCCTGCGGAACGTGTATCCATACGCATACACGAGCGACGAAGCTGTCGTGTCCGTCGCGTCGTCGCTTCTGGCACTCACGAGTCCGATGCAGATATTTGGCGGCATCTGCTCCGCCGTCGAAGGCATCTTTCGAGGGTGCGGACACCAAATTCTCGGCGCCAAGCTGAACGTCCTGGCGTTCGTCGTCACGGCCATACCGGTTGGGTACTTCTTTGGCTTCGACATGCAAATGGGTCTCGTAGGTCTTTGGATCGGCATCTTCACTGGATTTGTCATCTGCGCCTGCTACGGCATGTACTGGGTGCTGACGGTGGATTGGGAAGCCATGGCGTGGGAAGCGCAGGAACGAACGGAAGAAGCAGAGGAAGAAGAATTGTGCTAAAGCTTTTCTATTCCAATCGGATTTATAACTTTCAAATGCATTCAAAGAGCTCTAGACTAGTCTTCGTCTCGTTATTGTCCTTACGCCACCTCCTTTACGTACTCCTCGAAACGGACGACCATCGCAGATCGAGCCTCGTGAGTCATGATCTCCCAGTCGAGCTGGTACAGCCACACGAGACCGGCGACGGCGTAGATGCACAGGCCGACGATGTGTCCGTACCACAGTCCGACGATGCCAAGGTTTCCTTTCATCGCGAAGAGAAGACCAAGCGGCACGCCGACGACGAACAAGAAGGCGAAATTGAAAAGGGCACAAAGGTATTGTCGGCCACAAGCTCGGAAGATGGCTTGGAGACCGTACGTGAAGCCGATACCAGGCACTACGTACATTGCGGTGTGAACGAGGTAGACGGCCGCGTCTGCTGCTTCGTCGTTCGGCGTGTAGGCGTATGCATACGGACGTGCAATGAGCGGCATGAGCGCCATACCGAGTACGGCAATGACCAAGCAACTGGTCGTGACCATCCTGGAGATGATGAACGCTCGCCGCGCTCTGCCGGCGCCCAAGGCGTTTCCGATACGCACGGCGCCGGCGAGACTGACGCCTGAAAGAGGTTTGAGGACCATCCCTACGAGTCCAACGAAAATCGCGTTGGTGCTGATCATGATGTCGGCATGGGGTAGCAGACCCGCAAGGAACGAGATGACTTGAAGACTGATCATGGAGAAAAACATCATAAACATGCTGGAGAAGCTGAGCGTGACGAGTGGCTTCATGAGCTCAAAGGCGCGTCTGTGCTGCCATCCCGGCCAGGCGTTTACAAAAGCCTCGTTCTTGAGGACGAAAGGGATGAGTACGAGACTCTTGATGGTCCAATACAGAGGCACGGCGATGGCGATACCCCAGTAAGATAGAGACGTCTGGAAACCTAGATAGTAGGCGGTTGTGCCAGCAACTGCCCAGCCGATGGCTGTGCCGATCACATACGGCATCATCAGGTTCTGGGCTTGTAGAGCGCTGCGGATGGCACAGGCGATAATGGCTGGAGGAAGAACTGCACTCGAGATGAACATGAGTTGGCCGGCGAGATTCGCGATGGTTGGGTCTTGACCCATCGCTTCGAGTAGTGGTGCGCCCGTGAACATGACGGTGAAGAAGAACGGAAGACAAATTGTGTAGAGGATGAGACCTGCTTGACCGAAGAGCCACAGATCTTCTAGTTTTCTGGCACCAAAGGCATGCGCCGATTTGGTGTCGACGGCGGACATGATGCCGCCGATGACGCACCCGATGAGCACTTGGACGACCAAGTCCTGCAGCTGGAAACCAGCCAGGATCTCGGTACTGTGCTCCACATTCGTGTGACCGACCATCATGCCGAGTACCATGCTGGGAAGGAAGTTGACCGCCATGGCGAGCATCATAGGCATGGACAAAGACCCGAGAAGCCATGCTTCTTCTCTCATGATGCTCCAGGACGACCACTCCATGTCTGCCCTGGCGGCGACATTTTCCTCGTTCTCGAGCAGAGCCTCGACAGCACTCACATCGTTGGAATAGCTGGTCGTGCGTGTGGAGCTGACTGGCGATATGAGCGGCGTGTCTTCCGATGCATTCTCTTTTATGTATTCGTAGACCCGGGTGACGTGCTCGTTCTGCTTTTCGTCCAGCTCGCGTAGTAGATCGTTTGCAGAGCAAGTGACTTCCATGGACACAGGTTGGCGAATTTATAAATGACGTCCAGGATCGGCTTGGGCCGGTAGGAATATTATATCACAGATCTGGGGAATTGCGTGCTTTCTTGTTCCAAGATATGAAGTTATGAGTTATCCGATGACATCAGCAAGTGTCAATGCAAATAGCATTCCTCCTCCAGGGCACCGAGTACACCATTCTGGACTCTTTTGCGCAGTGCAGTATCGAATGCAGACTAAGGAAGCCTACTCGAGTGCTTCTGAAGCAGTGCTAGCAGAGTCGTGATGAGCTTCCAGTAGTGATGTTTCTGGACCAGCTGGCGTATCCATCGAGGGTTTAAACACGCCCTTTGAGATCTCTTTACAAACGAGCCCATACAGAGCTACAGTCTAAAACCTGTTGAAGATGATAGGACATGTAGAGATGGATTGTATCAAAGATAAAAGTTTCTTTGAGAACTCATGCGAAGGGATACACCGACCGCTGCGTGTAGTACGCGGGAATGAGTAGTCTCACACGATATGGAGCATCACAGAGTATAGTAGGTGTTTGTCTTCGTTTCGTCACGGTGATCCTAGGCTGGTTTCCTCGAAGAGTTTGTAGTCTAGACAACATCGTTCAAGGGCTTTAGGTCGTAGTTCTTACTTTTGGCAGTACACAGAATAGTTCACAATAAGAGTGTGATATAGGCCTAGCACACAAGAACGGTCGGTTGGCTAGACAAGATGATTGTGTCGTTTTGCTATTTAGTTCTATCTTGTCTTGTGGTAACCACCTGACCCCTCTGTAGGAACTCCAACTGTTAAGGTTTCCATTCGGCTTCCTACATCGGTCTTTACGAGTTATATCGTAGTTCATCCTATGTAGAGCAATGCTTTTCGTGGGGACGTATTGAGTACTCCAGCAGGTTGTCCTCTTAACAATCTAGACTGTGTACTGAGTGTTATAGAATGACTGATTGAAATGTAGCCAGATAGCAATCGGCTCTTTGTCTAAGCGTGACTAATTTCGCTAGTTGTTCTAGCTATAGG
Organism: Salisapilia sapeloensis; assembly: GCA_023334545.1. Classification (NCBI taxonomy): domain Eukaryota; phylum Oomycota; class Peronosporomycetes; order Peronosporales; family Salisapiliaceae; genus Salisapilia; species Salisapilia sapeloensis. Next base: position 17,305 of record JAADVB010000334.1, read on the forward strand.
TGTGATGTTCGCTTGGGTTGGTGTACATGACTCATTATCAGTCCGTACATTCCTCTTGCTTGCGACATGGTAACATAGACAAGAAGAGGACGCCTACTAGTATTTTTACGGCCAACATCCACGACAATGACAAACACAGCAAAGCACTTCAAGTCCAAACGTTCCTATACATTGATTCTCTCGTTCCTATAACGAGCGTCTTCTGTTCTGTCTTCCAAACACTTTCGTATCTATACATCCTCTACGTCCCCACACTTATCGGCGAACAGCCTTGTTCTCGTCCTTTGCGAACAAAGCGTCGAACTGACGAGACTGGTTGATCGGGTTCTTTTGCAAATTCGCCATGCGGAAGCGGAACTGACGCCACGCACTTCCACGGTCGTCCTCGTGATGCAGCTCCGACGTACGAGCATTCTTGTTAAAATAGA
>JAADVB010000335.1:0-17693 GCA_023334545.1 Salisapilia sapeloensis
GAATATCCGTGTCTGCACCGGATACGAGCGGTCATCAACTGGCCTAACCTTCCGACCATACCTCTCCACATCGTCAACGCAAAATCCATACCCATATGTGCATGTAGGTCATCACAAGATCAAGTCATAATATCCATCAAATGCATAATTAAGATAGATACATGGGTGTGGAATTTCAGAGTAGCGCACTGGGATATCCAAAATACTGCGGGAAGTTTTAGCATGCTCTGCCTCACGCTTAGAATCAAGAAGACTGTGCATTCGCAATACAATAGCTACTATATTAGAGCAAGGCACTTGCCTGTGAAGATAGAATGTATGAGGTCAGTTTAAAATCTGTCTACTTGACATGTCGTAACGCTTTAGTGGAATGCATCAGATACTGGTGAGTGGAATTATGCTCAAACGTTATCCACCCTATATTTCACCACCCTTCTCTGGTCGATTCCAGAAACTAAGTAGATCCACATGAAGAATAATGCAGGTCATTCATAACTTTTAAATCGAGTCGAAATACAGTCGCAAGCGATACGAAGCCCACTCTGCGTTTCTGGAAGAAATGGAAACACCTGATTGCAAATTTCTTGATTTCCATTCCATGGGAGTTAGTCAAGTGACAAGAAAGATGTGGACTTTAATAAAGCAGTTATTCTCTATGCGCATCGAGGGCAATGCTAGGCGACAGAAATCTAAAATACAATCAAGTCGTCGAAGGTTAAGCAGTTTGATTTAGCCCACCTCAGAGTGACGTGCTTACTTTCATCTCTTCGTGCTGCTTTGTGAACATTATCAGGAACTTAAGCATGGAACGGGTGTCATCATCCGAATCGAAACTGTGGATAAGATAGAACAAAGGTAGCAGCGAGCGTCACGTGTCTGACATGGTACGGGCGGCAGGAAACGCTTGATGAGCTTCCAATATTCATTTATTTTTCCATCCTTCCTTGAACTATAGCTTCTAAGTTTCAATTCGAAGATAGGATACCAACAAAAAAGAGCCGGCGGGAGGTCACGCTTTCCACGAAACAAGTCTATAGCAAGCTCTCTGAGACCTTTGCGTAGTTATGTTGTCATTCTTCCTTTCACCCAGCTAAGCGAAAAGACCAGGTTACAATCGACACGGCATGGCGAAGTTCGAACTCGGAATCTCGTCTCCTCTAACACAAAGTGAAGAAGACGAGGCAGTTGTGAGCTGGAATGCACACTCTCCATGCACGACCAACGAAAGAGGATCACTGTTGCTGTTAAACCTGTACGTATACGAGGCAAAAGATTTGTCGATTCGTCCACTCTTTCAAGACACTTATGACCATCTTGGCATGCACCTTCGCTGTTACTTGTTCCAATGCAGTAATCAAACTGTGCTATCTAAGATTGTGGAATCAGAGAGCAGCATTCAAGGCGAGTTAGAGAGTCCAGCTTGGAGACTCGATGGTGAACAGCTTCAGTTTCCACTAGATGATATTTTATCCAAATCAAAACCACAAGAGTACGCGATGGACCTGCGACTCGTTGTAGAGATCGTCTGTGGCATTTTTGTCGTCTCCAGCACATCCTTATCACTTCTTTCCTGTCTTGAAAAAGCGGGTGTGGACATTGAAAAGCTGCATGAACAACCACACGAGTTTGGAAGCCCAGTCGGTAAACAATGGACGAATCTTGGCGGAGGTGAGAGTGGCAGCCTGTACGTGGCATTCACTACTACTGCCAACGACACGTTGCATCAGGACGATACAGCATCATCGTTGTCTATGGGCGAGTCGGAAGACATGGATGACGATGAATTTGAAAGAAAGTTTTTGTGGCAGGAAGAGATAACGGATTCAGTCTACGAAGACCCTCGTATTAACGATAGTGACGGTGAGGGTGAAAGCTCCATTCCGAACATACAAGGCAAAAGACAACGCGATATGATGGACACAGACGTCTGGGACTTTTACTGCAACGGTCTAGCAAGGAAAAGCACGCTCGATGGCTCATCCTCACACAAGGATGCCGTCTACGTTACTCCATCCAAGTCGCCCTGTGATAATTCATTCCCCAGTTCCGACAATCGCGTGTCCAGCATAGCTGGGAGTGAAGTTTTCGCTTTTAATGAACGTATTCAGGATCTAGAGAACGCTCTGATGGATATCAAAGTAGAGGACTCCAAGTCTCCAACGACCGAAACGGATGTCGGGTGTCAGACGTTTCCTCAGTACATGTACAGCAATACCGCAAGAGAAGGCTCTGGTATCATGCTTTTCGATCCATCAATGCTCGCTACACGATCAGGAGGCATGGCTACTGTCGAGGCGATGAGCAAAGCCGTATCTTACTACCCGCCGAAGACGCCATCACAAGAGAAGAAGAAAGACGGACGACGTCGCTCACTTCCGATCAATGCACTATATGGAAATCGAAACTTGGTGCCAAAGTCAAAAGCGAGACCGAATGTCAATGGCGGGTACAAGAAGACACAGATGCCGAGCCCATACACTACAGCAGCGGCAACTGTCGGTACACCGAACGTTGGCAAGCTGCATGTGCTCTTGGAGGATCCTATTCCAACGGCGAGCGAGACACAGACAGAGGAAGGTAGGCAGCGCAGTGTCTCGATGCACTCTAATTCAGATCTGCATCGAACGACAAGATCGACCTCTTCCTCCTCCTCCTCCGTTCGTTCGAGTAATTCATCCACCACGGACGTCAAGACACATGCATTTGGACGAGAGCGTTGTTCAAGCAACACATCGTCGGTCAATTCAAAAGACAGCTATCGATATGGGAAAGACCAAAAATCACGACAAAAGGAGAAGCGAAAGCACGTGGACAACAAATGGAACCAAGTGGTGATTCGAGGCACATTGTTCACCGTTGGGAAGCTACTGACGATTGGAAACGTCCCTGGTGTGGTTCGGTATATTGGTCCGACGCACTTGGGTGGTGGCAAGTGGCTGGGAGTGGAGTTATGTCGGCCGAAAGAAGGCGGACACACGGGATCGATCGACGGCTACAAGGTACGCGACATCTTCCCATCTCCTCATTCCTATCTAACCTCTCTCTTGTAGTATTTTGAGTGTGCACCAGGTCGAGGTGTCTTTGTGCGAGCAAGTGAGTTGGAAGGCAAGTAGTCTTATATAGACAACAAGGAAAAGAATTGTGGTCTTGCAAAGCGTTTTGATTCTAGTTGTAAACCATGTACTTGGGCGTACTGGAGAACTTTTGATATCCTTTGATGACCTTTTCAACACTTTCGAGAAAGTCTTTCTCACTCACGCTCTTGCGTCGAGCTCGAATGGCAAACATACCGGCTTCCGTACAGACCGAGTGGAGCTCAGCACCAGTCGTATTCGGACAGAGACGAGCGATGAGCTCGAAACGAATGTTCCGGTCGCAGTTCATGGACTTGGCGTGAATGCGGAGGATCTGCGTACGACCTTCGAGCTCCGGGAGGTTGAACTCGACCTTTCGGTCCAATCGACCTGGACGCATGAGCGCCGGGTCGAGCGTATCCGGGCGGTTCGTCGCCATGAGCACCTTAATGTTACCACGCGGATCGAAACCATCGAGCTCCGTGACGATCTGGAGCATCGTCCGCTGGACTTCATTGTCCGTGCCACCGTCCTCTCCGCCACTTCGAGCGCCACCGATGGCATCGACTTCATCGAAGAAGACGATACACGCCTTCTTGCTTCGAGCCATGGTGAAGAGCTCTCGGACCATTCGAGCGCCTTCGCCAACGTACTTCTGGACGAGTTCACTACCGATGACACGGATGAAGCAGGCGTCCGTACGGTTCGCAACGGCCCGAGCAGAAAGTGTCTTACCCGTACCGGGTGGACCGTAGAGCAGGACACCCTTTGGAGGGTCGATACCTAGGTTGACGAAGCGTTCCGGGTGGAGAAGAGGGAGCTCGACGACTTCACGCAGCTTCTCCAGCGCGTCTTTCGCACCTCCCACATCGTCGTACGTGACATCCGGCTTGTCCTCAACCGTCTATAGTGGTAATCATGTCGTTAGTCGGTGTACAGTAAACGCTTTAGATGACGACGTACCATGAGAGAGACCGTTGGATCGATTTTTGGCGGCAACGGGATCTGGATCGCATACTTGGTACGATCGACACCGACGCGCATACCTTCTTCAATATCGGTCGGCGCGACCTTTTCACCGAGGCCAACGACGAACTTGGCGATCTGCTTGACGTTGATCATGTACTTGGCGTCGTCTTCTCCCGGGTTAATGATCTTGGTACAGCGAGCGACTTGGAGCGGCTGCTCTTCCTGCATCATCTGCTTGTCGGACACGAGATCCCACTGGCTTGGGAGACTGAGACCCGTGTCACTCTCTTTGATGCCCACGAGATCGTTGACTGCGTTCTGAGCTTTCTTAATGTCGTCCTCCACGCGCTTAATTACGCGAGAATACGGCCCGAGACCGTACGTTTTCAAGAGAGCGATGTCGCCTTCATCCAGGACGTTCTCCGGTCCGGCCATCAAGTCGTCCTCTTCGTCGTCATAGTCCTTGGTGTTGGTCGTCTGGACTTCGCCTCGCTGCGCCATGTCGATAAGATTTTTTTCTTTTATGTGGAGAAAGAGTGAGAAAGAAAGAAAAGAAAAGAAAAAGAGAATTGTGTTCGTTTTATCATTTCCAACTATTTCGGACGATGGCATCGGAGGAGGTGTCTACGAAGGTTGTGATGGCCGAGAAAGAGGACCCCAAGGATGAAAAGGTCGAAAAGGAAGAAAATGATAGTGAACAAGATGATGAGAGTAGTGAAGAGGAGGAGGATAGTGAAGATGAAAGTGAGAGTGGGGAGGAGGAACCTGTTGGCTTGGCGTATTTGTACAAGGACATGACGAATGAAGAGGAGGAGGAAGATGAAGATTATGAAGATGAGGGAGCGCCACCAGATGAAGATATTCCGGAAGAGGAAGAAGAAGACCGTCCTTCTAAAAAGCAAAAGACGAGCGAATAGAAGGAAATAAAGACCAGACTCGAGCATTACTTTCTACCAAAGTTATCTCTTATTTTAGATGCATTTGCGATATATTCGCTGGTCAGTACATCGCTACCTCTCACCAATCTGCTGCTCCATCCTACGGACTTGTCTACTACTCTTGCTTTCATCTATTGTTGCAAGACTTGGAAACGATTTCCATCTAGTAGGCATGTTCGTTAGCCAAGCGCATCTTGACAGTCAAATATCTGAAGGAAACGACCGCAACCTGATATACCAAAATTCTAGAGAATATAATGCATATAGCTACTGTGTGGTTGGGTCCCAAGCATTGTATCGGCATCGTGACCACCGTGACCACGCTTAACGAGTTGTATGAAATATTATGTTACAAGATTTTGGTAGATCGTTTGCACAGATTGAAGCTTGGGAGCTGGTAAAAGATAAGCCGTTTAGATATTATTTATAAGGAAACAGCGCCATTTAGTCAGCATCCGGAAACCTGGACTGCTCATCAAATGAGCCAACTGATCGTAGAGTTTCTCATTCTCCTTCCTTGAGAATGGTCCTCCAATAGCATTAAGCACTCAAAGAGACTTACGATCTCGGCAAAATGCTGGCGGATTGTGAAGACTACTTCTGGTTCCATAGGTCTGCTTATAGACCGCTCACCTAGTGTGGTCACCTTGAGCTCGTATAAAGTCTTCTTGCCAAGTCATCAACAACCGAGTTATTCTTTTGGTAGCCCATTCAGTCTCATTAATCAAACAATCTACGTTGATTTTGTAAGGCCTTTGCATGACTGTAACGACACGTTTAGTTGATACCAACGCTTTCAACATCTCTTTTATTGTTTCTCCACTAAAATGTACCATGAAAGTCAATAATCTGCTCATATGTCTTATAGTAGATAGCGCCAACGTGTATATGCCAGATACAGTTAGGCTCTAAACATTACTCATCGCTTATTGTTAACGAGTGAAATTGTTTCATTGGACTTACCTTGTGCGCCTCAGAATTTTCTCGACTTGCGCTACAGCGAGCAGAACTAGAACGATATTCTGGTATGCTATCTCGCCATGTTGTAGAAACTCAGGCTCATATCAAAGATGTCACTCGTACTCGTTTTTCACCAAAAAAAAGAAGCTTTCAAATAGTTTCCTCGCATTTGGATCCCAAGCCGTGCTAGCAAGATGATTTCCTTTGACACGGTAGACATACCATCTTCCTTTCTCGAAATACTCACTCTCTTGATTCATACTATCTACAGATGTGTGCGTTTCACTGCGGGCGCGAAGCTTATGTCCAGATGGTGGCACCCCTTGCAACGCTGCTTCAGACTCGAGTAAAGGAGCTGCTGCTTCCTCAGTAGATTCCATAGCATGTTGCAGATCGGACGGTGATGGAAACCACGGGCAATCCATTGATTTGACATTGACGATTCCGTCGTTCGAATGCCAATCATCCGTAGTGCAGTGCTTAAAAGACTTTGGAACAGATTTCGTCACCTCACTCAGTAATCGGCCAACCCAATAGAGTGCCGATAACCACGAAAAGTTATGCTTCTTCGCCCTGCTCCATATATAAATTGATAATAGCGAAGTAACCAGTACCCGCTGAAGTGCATTGGCTTCCAACCACGCAGGGTTATAAAGTAATAGCATGATTCCAAGGAATGCCAATACCTCTAGCTTTGGTGTATGTGCTGAATCGTATGATGTTGCGATGCTTAACAAGTAGATTTTGTCCATTTCTTGAAGTAACTGATTGCGCCGAACGCATTCACTAGGTAGGATGTTATGAAGTAGATTCTCTCTCTGCATCGTCGTATTGGCACTAACACCAATTAGATCGAAGAGTGAATGGTCTCTCCACTGCTCCATCCGCATATCGTACAAACACCGCAACGGTGGAAATATGGTGTACAATTTAAACCAAGAGAGAACGGCACCGCAGAAAACTTTGGCCCGAAGTTTAAATGGAGCTTCGGCGTCATGAATACCTAGGATGTATGGAAGTGTCGTGCCGGTCAATGGACTAGCAATACAAGTGATACTTCGAACCCATGAGGCGTCGGACCCTACACGAAAGAAATCTTCGCAAAGTAGCTGGTATAATTCCAAAGCGGCTGTGCCGCCACAGCTATGACCGACAAGATGAACAGGAACTTGGCTGCTCCATTCGAGAAAGCCTTTGTCATAACTCAAGCCGTAGCGACGATGGCGATATTTCTTTGAATGCTTTTCTCCATAGTCAACAGTACCGCCATACAGTTGATAGAACGCTTCGCATGCGCGATCATGGTTTGAAGTGAAAGCTCCACAATCAATCATGATACAATTTGGATTTAGCTCTTTCAAGTCATCTTCTGGCCAGTAATTGAACGCACGACCGTACAAAGGTCTAGTTTGTCCATACCCAAAGGCACCTACATTAAACTAAAGGTAAGTTCATTCGATTGGGGAGACTGCAAAATATATTTTGCACCGTGGATGAGGACAACTGGGAACTTCGTCTTGATCGACATGGTCTTGTCGCCTAAGAGGTATTTCGATTACTGAATACGAGTTCAGCGACTTGATGTAAAAGACTAAAATAGAAGTTGAAACGGACGATGTTTATGTCGATACGACTTGCTCCATCTTGCATTGCAAGCCATGAAGGCGTTCGCAAGTCTGATAAAACAGACCCTAGTCGGTAGACGGAGCCAGTCAGAAAGTAACCGGTTTCCTAGCTCTAATCTATGGAAACGAAACGCAGGCACGATGCTCAAATGCTAAAGTACAGGATCGAGTTTGCTTCATGAATGTAAACATTTATAGGACAAACTGGGCATTATCAATCATAACGGGAGCTCACATTAGAAGGCAGGTATAGGGACTGAACAATGAATACATATACCATGGGATGTGATGGCAACAACAGCAGTGGTAACTTGGTATGTGAATACGCATATTAGTTTTTCACTTTTAATTCTTACCATCAGTTCAATTGTTTATCTAGACAAATATTTTGTTGATAGCAAGATGAAAAATCATGTAAATGTCGGTCCCTGCGTTGCTGTCAGCTTCACTTTAGTACTCTCTGCGCATCATGGACGTATGAGGTTTGTTGGTGGAATATAAATCTAATGTAGCCTTGTTAAAATTATCATTCATCTTCGTTAGAATTCATTCGAGCATGTGCATGAACTGTTCAATTGGTTCCACTACTGTATAAACACTCGCTTACACTCATTTATTCTTACTTTATAACCCACTGACAGGCAAGTCCAGTATCAGTCCTGTGAATCTGATTGAACCATTTTTTCGATCAGTCTTCATATTGGCCTATTGAAATTTATGTATCTCGTTGTCATCGTTAGATTGTAGAGCAAGATTAGTCTATGATCACGTTATTAATCAAACATTCATATATTTATATTTATGAAATATATTAAATAAACATCCATACGGATTCATCCGTTCGTACCAATCTCGACCACTCTAATAATTGAATCCGCATGCTGTTCTATCCAAATAGGCACAATCACTACCGCTTATACCCAAACACAGCACCTCTACGATACCACAGAAAGTATCTATCTATTTCCTTCCGTTTAGATAAGTCCTACTCGTCCCTCTTGACACGTCTGTAGACAACTTCTTAGCTTTCATCCCACTAGTTCAAACGCAGTAGACAACAAAAACGACTTCTACTGGCGTCAAACGGAGTTCATTTCCATCTATTTCGCTCAGCACCTTATGCCACAAGTTCCCAAGTTTCTCTCGTTAAACTACTATTCGCTGATACGGAGTCTCACTCCCAGCCTCTAAGTCTTCTTTCAAAGGCGTCTTTTCATTCATCTCGTCATTCAATCCTTTGTTTTTCTTGTACAAATTCGTTTGGGACGCACGATGGGACGGTGACAATGGCATGAACCCTCCAAAGTGGCCACTAGCAAATCTCCCTAGGCGGGAAGAATGTTCTGAAGTATTCCCATCCACATCCTCGTCGTCCTCTTCACCATGTTTTGCAAGTAGATATATCCCACCAATAATGACTAATAAGTCGTTAGTACACTTGTCATTACCTTTGGTCGTATGATAAATACGTACAGACGAGGGCAATGGGGAGGCAGATCCATTCAAACATCGTAAACTCTCGATACTTTTCGTAAAAGACGACGCCACTGAGTACACTTGACTAGATCATGACATGAGTGTCGAGGGTAAAAGAGCTAGACATACGACTACGTACACCAATCCAAAAACACTGGAACATGGGAAATACCGACAGTGTGTCCCCCGTCATAATCGCTCGATTGAGCAAGTCCGTCTGTCCCACGAGCGTCGCGATCATGCCACCGACAAAGAGGTAGGTTGTAAAGTAGACAAATTGGTTGTCTCCTCGTAGCGTCAAGATCAGCAAGATCGATGCACACTACACACTCGTTAGCATGACCAGGAACAAAAGAGGAGAAGGATGAAAGTACTTTGGCGAGAAGAACGGAGAAGGAGCCGCAGATACCGGATGCTGTGGCGTACAGATAGGGAAGTGTCCTACGTGTGCTTTCATTGCCTCGAACGGGTAGACGGAGGACGGCCTGGATTTCAGCGAAGAGTCCGAACAAGATGCCTGCCATGATGGCGAGGTAGACGAGAAACGAGAGCTGTATGAACTGCCACTCGAGCTCTTCCAAGGACATAGGTTTGTCTGGCTTGTTCACGACTGTCGAAAGGACGACGCCGACGATGATGCACATGGTACCGATAATATCGGATCGAGTTAATTTCTACTTGTCGGCATGAGAACATTGTAGTAGGGAAGAGAAATAGATGTGTACTTGTCCAAGCCACAAGTGTGCAAAGAAGACGTTGGCGAGGACTGTGCAGCCACCTCCGACGGACGCGACGAGCGCTTGGGGGGCAAACCTATTGACTAGCATGAGTTCCAAGACGACTGTATACGGAACAACGAGGCCAACCCGAGCGCTTCAAAGTCACCGACAGCACCAAGGACAATGAGAATCATGCCTATAATCCATATTGGCTGCGTATAGTACTGTCGACGCTTGTATGCCGGCACTTTTTCTTCCTATTCCATTCAATCGAATGAATACAAGTACATGTACACCAATATGATGAGATGACATACGCGAACGTGAGATAGCTTCTGGACGTTGACACCCAAGTTGGAAAGGATGGCTGAAACGATGACAATGATGAAGCCGATCCATTTATATAGCAAAGATGTGTCGTCATCACTAAAGCTGTCCTCTGGCGGCATGAATGTCGTCGGATCACTCATTTCTTAACTAGGAAATGAAAACGAGCAAGTAAGTCGATAGGCTACTTGCGATTCTCGAGGTAACGATGTCTCAAACGAACTTTTCTCCCGCAAAAGACAAAGAGACCGAGGAGCAAGCGACAGACTGACCGACGAGCTCCAAGCGGACGATCTGGTTTGATCGTCTGGTGGTGCGTTTCCAGTATAATACTAACGGTTTATCATACAGCTTGTAAGGAAAATGCTACTATTTTTATTCTGAGTCCATGTTGATGGCATCCGAAAACCGAAAGTAGTGTGGACGACATACATTTGTCCAACTTGAAGTTGGCAAAGAGCTATAGAGCCTTAATGGGTGCCATGGCAGCTTCGATGCGAAGTACAGCTTCCTTGAGCTCTTTTAGATCTTTGGAAAAGTCTTCTCTTTCCATGTGGATGGCCCGTTTCCTCTCATGTAGCTCGCCCAAGACGATGGCATCGCGTCTTTTCAGGATTTCTTCCTGTACCTCATCCGCTCGGTTCGGTGCGAAGAGGTACGCTTCTGGAAATGGACTACCTTGTCCAGCCGTCTGGACTTCAATGCAGCAGATACCAAAGTATCTATGTAAAATCGACTGACGAACATTGACATCTTGGATACGGTCCAAAGGAATGAATTTCGAGGCATGATTGATAAAACCTCGTTCGAAAATGAGTTTCGTATCCGTCAGACGACATTTTTGGGACGTCACTTCTTGTTGGATGAGCCATCGGGCAGCAAGGAAGAGAGCTGACATGAATATCGCTACTGGCCAGAAAATCACCACGACTGCAATCGTAATAAGTGACAAAGCGAGCGCCGTATGTGTCCAAACAAAGCTGATGCCTCCATCAAAGTCAAATGTGATGGCGTACGAGTTTTCGCTCGGAGATTCCAAAAGCAATGATGCGTCTTCCGTCGTCATGCCTCAGTCTTATGATTAAGATCAAGTAATGAACCCAACAATACCAAACTACGGAAAGACTACCGCTTTCAATAAAGAAATTCTCAAAATAGCCCTTTTATTCTTGGTCTTACTCTCCTTCTCCTGCACGAAGTGTACAGGACTTACGGCGGATGGGCATTCACGGATATGCAGAAATGGAAATACGTTCAACTACATGGCAAAAGCCAGTACAGCCGACGCGGCGACTGCAGCAACCGATACCATCGCCGTCGTCGCCGAATCAGATCCATCCGGGTTGTCGGCCCCCCTCGAATCAGAATCAGATCCATTCTCGGACGACGCCGAGTCGCTGCCGACTTCGCTCCCCGAGTCGTCCGACCCGCTGAGACTGGGGAAGTCAAAGTCGTAGCTTGCAGAGAAGCTGGCGTCGGTAAAGGCTTTTTGCATGATTTTCATAAATTCTTCCTTGGTTAATTCGCCATCCTCCGGGTCAAACAGTGCCGTGAGTGCAGGGTCGTCCTTAATCTCGCTCTTGACGTAGTCGAGCATCGTTTCAAAGGCCTCACTCGACACGTCGTCTAGAGTCGCCGAGCTACCACTTCCACCCAACAACTCGGAGAGCGACGAATCATCTCCGAATTTATCTTTTAGTTGGTTGATGAAATCATTGTACCCGTCCTCGATGTCCGACCCAGCGGAGGACTGGGCGTACACGTTTGCAAAGAATAGCGTTAAGAAGAGCAGCTTCATCGCCTCCCAGGAAGTGCGGTTTTGGACGAACCTTCGCATCAAGCGGGTTAATTTTGCCCCTTTTCTACCAATCAACGCGCGTATGACACAGATTGCGCCAATTGAAACCGGCTCATGCAAATTTCTAGCCATATGCGGTGGTATGGATTTTCCAGTACGATTTCTCGCGCTCACTCGAACCTTGTTTCCTGGCGCAATGGAGGGCTTGCATCCAATGTATGCACCAGGTTCACAATAGATACCTTGTTGGCATGTATTTGCATCCATAACTACCATGGAATATGTTCAACACATTCTTCGGCGATCTGGTTGTTAAGCGGTACATATGTGGTACACTGGATCAAAACGACAAACTAAAAGATGGCGCCGGTGATGGATGCCTTCGCCTACTTGGAGACGCTGCCAGGCGCAACTGTGGATCGACTATATGAAGATCCATGGGCGTGCCAAGCTGTGTTTCAGTCGCTCCCGTCCCTCGCACAGCAATTCTTACTTCGTCTACTCACTTGCGAGACATCCATTTCGGTCCAAATGCTCCAAGCTTGGCTACGTCCAATGCCAACCGCAGACTCGAAACAAAAGGTTCCGCCAGCCTTCCAGATTGCTATCAACAAGCTACTAGCTCTACGTGTTTTCTTACAAGAAACACCAACTACATACCGACTAAATCAACACTTTGTCCAACAATTACGAGTAATCCTTCCTATCCAGTGCTATGCCGAGAGAGTGAGTCTAACACTAGCGTAGTACGCGTTGAGTCATTTAGGCGGATCACCGTGGGAAGCAGGGAGACAAAAGCTGCCTACAGACGGAGACAAGTTCTCTCCTGCCGATCTGGAAAAATATGCTCGATCTAGATGGGACTCGGTGCTGCACTTCATGGTCGGTTCCACGGCCGTGAAAGACCCACCACAGCTAGTAATCGATATCTTACTTCGCACGGAGCTCATGCAGCAATCTGGTAATGGATCTGCGCTTCATATCACCAATACAGGATATGAGTTCATGCTCAAGGACGTGCATGCTCAAATGTGGACATTTATGCTGGAGTACATTAAAACAATCGATGAAGCCGGCATGCTCCAGAAGGAAGACATTCTCAATTTCCTCTTCCAGATTAGGTACACTTTCTTTTCTTTTTTACACTCGACGCACGTTCCCATCCTCTTTTGAGTGCAGTTATTGCCAGACGAATCAGTATTACGCGACATCCGATCTGACAGAGCCGCAGCAGAGACTGCTGGGTGACTTTACCAACTTTGGTCTCTTGTATCGGCAACGACACGACTCGGATCGCTTTTATACCACAAGCTTTGCGGTCAACCTCATCTTTGGTGGCGCATCCGGTCAGATGAGAAATGTTGCGCCGAGTCTGGAGCAGGTAGCTATGGCTCGTTTCTTTCTCGATCTATTTGGTTCTTACAATCAATTAGGGCCGGGAGATGACTGCGGAAGAAGCAGTGGATGCTGGAGCAGAACTTCTGGTTGTGGTAGAGACCAATTTCAAGGTGTATGCGTACACGACGTCGTCGCTGCACATTGCCATGCTGAGTGTGTTTGTGGATTTGGTGGCCAAGTTACCGAATCTCGCGATCGGGTTCATCACGCGAGAGAGTCTCCGATCTGCACTGATCAACGGCATCTCTGCACAGCAGATCTATGACTTTTTGATGAAGCACGCGCACCCGAAGATGAAACTCAACTCTCCCGTGATCCCAGAGAACATTGCAGACCAAATTTATTTATGGGAGGTACGTAGCTCTCGTCTCTTGGCGGGAAAAATTCAAAGTTGCCGTTGGAATGCAAATGAACTGACATTCACTCACATGTGCAATCCATAGAGGGAACGGAACCGTGTCCAGTTTTTCGAAGGATTGCTCTTCGATGGGTTCAACTCGAAAGAGGATTATGAAAAGGTGATCGAGTTTGCGAATAAGCACAAGGTACTCACGTGGAGCGATCCAGTGCACTTCAAGTTGACAGTGGCCACTGCAGGCGTAGATCGCGTTCGTGACTTTATCCAGAATAATTTGACCGCTTGATTCCGTTTGCAATGACCGAATAGAAACTTTTCATTGTCTTTGCCTCGAGTTGACAAGTCGGTGTTGGTGCCAGGCAGACGCGATGACAAGTAGCAGTAATCTTAGCCCGTTTCCGCCACTGTCCGATTGCGTGGAACAAGTAGGGCGCCTACCGTGAGCATTAGTTGACGATTGCACCTCGCTGACTTGACGCCCGTTCATGACCCGAGTGACGGTTGACTTGGGATGCTCGTATTCTGGATAGTCTAAATACTGGTTGTTTGTAGCTTTTTATCTTTCATGCATGTGTCGGTTCGTTAAAACTGTCGCATTGGAAATCCAGGAAAGTTGGATCGCAAAAAAGGTCATGGAGGGTGGAGACCAGGGCCTCGGTTGACTGGTCTGGTAAACAATCCTGATATTCTGTCATAACTTACTATCTACTTTCAAGCCATGCAGTGTACTTTTGTCGAACAATTCGGTACAATCGCACGGTCTGGCGGAAGAAAGGAGTTGAAAAGAACAGAAGGAAAGTTTCCTCTTCGTCGTGTTACCTCACGCGGCAACAAGTGTAGAAAGGGTCGTGAAACCACCAGGCGTCGGGCACCTACTTACTCTCTGTGACTCTACGCGTCCACTCTCCAGCAGCCAAAAAGTATCATTCTGAAACGGATCGCAAACCCCCCAAACTCCACTATCACTCGCGCCCTTTCACATCAAACACAGTCCGTCCATAAAAGCAAAAGGGAAACCCCGCATTTCTTCATTGCCTTCGAACCTCTGCCAAGGTTTCTACCAAAGACTCGATTTTTTCACGCCGACGGACATACCTACCTTTGAACGGCAGAGAGCACCGCTCCAAACTAGAGACAAGTCGAGAGATTTCCATCTCGACGATTACACACCACATTCGCTTTATCGGCCGCGCGGGAAACACCATGGAGGTACGCTCTTGGGCCAAGATCAACGCCCAAGGAGATGCCTACAGTCCGCGCACGGGCCACACCGTCGCTAGCAACGGTACGATGTTTCCCGCACTCTTTTTATAGTAACTTCAACCTTACCGTTCTGTGTCATGTAGACGGTAGAGTATACGTCTTTGGCGGCACGGATCGACGGCGTCGACAGCAAGATCTCTACCAGTTCGACATAGGTATTTCCACTTATATTCTTTGTACATTGGTCCATGCTAACTTTGGAAATGTGATGCAGCAACGGGTCGCTGGTCGCAGTTGCAGGCAAGAGGTCCACTACCACCACGTCGTTCAGGAGCTCTTAGTGTTGTGCATGACAATCGCATGTTCCTCTTCGGTGGATACGATGGCCGCGATGGCAACTACTTTAACGATCTCTTCTACTTTAACTTTGGTACGTCCGAGACTTTCCATGTGATGGTTATCTTCTAATCTTCTTTACAGAGTCGCAGCGGTGGGATGAAATGCCTAGTATACCCGGAGACAGACCAGAAGCACGCACAGACCACATCATGGTTCTGCATCTCAATAGTATCTATATCTTCGGCGGATACAATGGCGTCAGTCGATTCAATGACCTCTGCCGCTATGACGTCAACCGCCGGCGGTGGAGACGTGTAGAGCCTCGCGGCACTGCTCCAACTAGACGCTTTGGACACAGTGGCGTCGTGCATGAAAGTTCTAACCGACTCATTGTCTTTGGTGGCTGGGATGGTCGTGATACCCTGAACGATCTTTACGAATACTCGTTCAGTTCGAAGGAGTGGAAGAAGATGGAAGCCTTTGGCACGAGCCCACCTCATCGGTATCGCCACACCGCTGTCATCTACGGTGACAACATGTTTGTGTTTGGTGGCGTCGACAAGGCACACAGCCGCTTTAACGACTTGCAGCGATTCGACTTGAAGACGAACACTTGGACGGAAGTGTGCACGAATGGGGCCATCCCTAGCAGTCGCACCTTTCACCGTGCTGTCGTCGTTCATAGCAGAATGTATTTGCTTGGAGGGTATGATGGCGCAGAGAGGCTCCAAGACCTCTACTCGATCAATGTTGGCGCAGTTTCTCCTCCTTCACTATTAGAGCTCTGTGCTGACAATGCGCGTCGAAACATCGACCCCATCTTGGCCACCACGACCTTCAAAGGCGTTCCAGACGGTACCTATGCCTTTTCGATATGTGATGTCGGCGGTATCTAACTTTGCTTTATAGATTTACTAAGTCACGTGATCTTCGCAAGAGACGACGATAACCAGTTGCGTAGCAAGTGCAAAGTGTGTCGTACTGGTCGCTGCCGAGTGTACTGCCCTCGTACACCGGATAACACATTTACAGGTAGTCGGGCGGATGCTTCGAGAGAAAAGTTTTCTCGTCGCGCAATGTGCTCTTGTGGTCATGGCGCGAACCATCATGAATTGGTGGACGAAGCGCGTTTATACGGCAAGCGTGCACCGGATTCAGCATCCAAAGTGATGATGCTGTGTGGCACGATTTACAAGCGACTCTTCGACGCCACAAACCCTTCGTCGATGGTTTTATCATCTCCTCGTCGTCGGTTCTCGGACGTGAGTGCTGGCGACAAGGACTTTTAGAGCAGAAGACTTGAAGCTGAGCGAAGGGAGCAAGAATCGCGTTTTGAGGACAAAGATTCGAAAGTTATGAGCGAGCACGAGCGGAATGCTGGCTGGTGCATTTTTCATTTTACTTTGAGATTCAAGGCTCTCTCGTCTCGTCTTTCCCAGACGAGTAAATTAGCGTAGAGAATACTTAGCTTAGATTGGGAAGATAAAGGGACGGGAGAGAAGCGGAGGTAATATCATCGCAGGAGAACAATAGGAAACTACCGCTTTGCTTATTTTACTTTAGGGTTTCTCCTTGCTTGTACTTGATTCGGGTGAGTTGATAAAGTGACTAGCAATCCAATTCGTTCATCAAACTTATAATTCTGATCACTAGAAGTACGTTCCTGCCATCTACCACGGCACTACTTACTGTAGATTAGACTACCTCTAGAAATTATATACAGCAATGGGACCGCATTGAAGATAGAGGAGTATGTTGCTAGAGCAATTGGTAGTTCGCAGCTCGAATGTCGAATGATTGAGTCACTTTTAATTTACTCATTTGGTGCCATTTCAGATCAACCTTCAAAATGGCTACTTTACATAGAATATAGCATTAACTTTTATAACTGTCTGCACTTGATGAATAAAAATTGGTCTCATTAAATTCGAGATGATACGTTTACTGCCTTTTGAGCCATGGAGGGAGGATGCTTCCGAATAGAGGAATTTTGATACTGTCCACTTCGCTTTTCAGCGGCACTCGCAGCAACGCATCATCCACAAACGCACTTTCGCGTGTTGGGACTTCAATTTCTCCCGTGCCGAGTTCTACCCACTGGGCTTGACGCTCTTCCATGTCCACTGGTCCAATCTCCGTTCCCTTTTCTTGGAATTTCGGCGCTTCACCAACGTACAGCACTTTGCTTGCGCCCATGACGCTAGAGGAAAGAGTGCCCTTCGTTTGCACCACAGTGGTTCCGTGACCAGTTACATTGACTTTTGTCCAGTCGGACATGAGATCGGCACTGTCGACGAACCCACTGCCGATGATAGTAATCTTCTGCTTTCCCAGACCTTCGTGCTCTCGGTGGAGCATGCTGCTACTCCTGCGAGACATACGAGAGAGCATCTCGTCCTGCGACATGGCAGACCGAAGACGCACATCTCCTGAGCCAGCGATCGACAGCTTGCTCTTCTTCACACCAATCGTGTCTTTCGTCAGGATGTCGACGTTGCCAGCTCCTGCC
>JAADVB010000336.1:0-17692 GCA_023334545.1 Salisapilia sapeloensis
GGTGACGAGCTCAGCGGTCACCTGGTCAAACGGCCTCGCATGGTTCCTTCCAACTACATCTAATGCTCGACGCCACTACCCTACTTAATGCCCAACAACTACATCACTCTAGATAGCCACGAACTGTCTACATGTAAATTAAATACTACCAACAACTTCCAATTTAAACATTGCATTTGTGTTGAAGCTCGCGTAAAGTATAATAACTACGTCCATTGTATTTGAGTTCTCTCTCGGAATATTCACAGCGAATCATGCTCTGTGGGTTATATCTCCCGCGAAGATGTCCACAGCGAACGCTTGAAATTTTTCTCATAGTGATGCGTTTCGTTCCTTTTTAATGGGTCGTGACGGTTCACTAAAATAGTCTCCGATAGATAGAAACTTGGTGGTCAAGTTGTGATTGGTGGAAATCGATGGATACGTCCTGATACAAACATCTTAATGAAGCGACGAGGTGGGTCCATGCGGCCGAGCGTGGTGGGCGAATATGAGAAGCATGAGGTTATCGGAAGAGGGGCTTATGGGATTGTGCATTGTGGGTACCATACAACCACTGGGCAGAAAGTGGCAATCAAAGAGTTTCGCAAGTACTCGAAAGAGGACGAAACGAATGAAGAAGTCGAATGCATGAAGCTGTGTAAAGGTCAGAAGCACACTGTGCAGGTACACTTATCCGTTAAATAGTATATTTCTCATACCAAGCTAATTGGGCAAGTTGTAGCTTTTGGATGTTGTCCATGCCAATGAGAAACTCCACTTGATACTGGAGTATATGCATTCAGATCTCGAGACACAGATCGAATTGTCACCTGGCAAGTTACTATCCATCCCGCTACTTAAGTACTATCTACAGATGCTCCTTGAAGCAGTCTCAGAAGTACATGCGCTGAATCTGTTGCATCGTGACTTGAAACCTGATAACCTATTGCTCCATAAGGACGACAAAATTGCGAAATTGACGGATTTTGGACTAGCTCGAACGACATCCGAGTCCGATGACAAGATGAGTGTCGTCGTAGTCACAAGAGGGTATAGATGTCCTGAACTTTTCTTTGGCTCGCAATCCTACGGTACAGAAGTGGATATGTGGAGCGTCGGGTGTATCTTAGCAGAGATGGCGACTGGTGAAAAGATGTTTGCGAGCGACACGGACATCGGAACACTCGTTAAGATTTTTAAAGTCTTGGGTAGTCCGAACGAGAACAACTGGAACGTGCGTATACATAGTACTAATAACTGTCGGTAAACACTGACGAACTGGTAGACGGCGGAGGAACTGCCGAGCTATTTCAAGTTTGTGGATACCAACCCACCATCTCTGCGGACTCAATTCCCTCGGTTGTCTACGAGCGGTGTTGACTTGCTGTCAAAGCTGTTGTGCCTTGATCCAACGAAGCGGATTGGAGCTTTAGAAGCCTTGGATCATTCATACTTTAAGGAAGAGCCATTGCCGTGCTCGGCAGCAGATGCAGTCGTACTGACAAAAGAGGTGGAAGAAGAGGATTCTAGTGAAGAGGAAGTGTACAGTTTCAAAGTTCGAAAGAAGATCGATTTAGATTCGGAATAACCAAATTGTCTATCCTCGCTTGATCTTGGTTTCGTTGAAAATCACATGCTGACGGACGACCGGGTCATACTATAAGCAGCTCATGAACAAACATACCATAGGACACATGAGTGTTTATTTACCTTGCGCAGAGACAATTTACGAGTAGTGTTGCGCGGGTTCTTTGTCGTCGTGTAGAAGAAGCCTGTGTTGGCAGAGCTCAACATCTTAATCACGACGCTTTTTGCTTTTCCCTACAATGTGAATGAAAAGTCGCTGTTAATCGACTAGTCCATTGCATGCAATGATGACTACGAAGGATGCAATCAAAGGGAAAGCTTCCTCGCCATAGTAAGAGCACATACCTTGGCCATCTTGTGCTTTTACGACCTTTGCTTCAATGGATGTCCACTCGTTGTATTTGTTGCAGACGACATACAATATGATTTGTCATTTAGTTGAAACGTATTCAAATATCGACAACAAAGCTCGACACAAAAAGACAAAAACGGACGATGGAGGTAGAGCGAAACGTTTTCGCCTTTGTGCTCGTAGCAACGGCCTCGTCCGTGACGCTTGACTGGCTAAGATGCCCAGTCGCAGCGCGCATTATTTCATTCTCGACACTTGCCACTGCTTGGCTTGTCTATTTATCGAACCAACAACAGGTGAAAGCAATCATTGCCGCGCTGATCGTGCATTCGATCGCCGAGTACGTGCGCAAACCTTCATCTTCAGAAGAAAAATCTGTCTATTGGCTGCTTCTTTTCTCCAGAGTGATGCTGTGGGGAATGACATTTACCATCATGCCCATGTCACCTTCTGTCGAAGACGCGTGGATACAAGCGCCGTGGGTTATGCTTGCAACGACCGTGTACTACGAAATGGTAGAAGTGTCACTCTTGGTCTATTCGAATCAAGCTCGAATCACGTACTCCGTTGCGAACCGTCTGACGGTATGGGTATTGGCTGCAAGCATTGGATTGCTGCAAGCATCTCGGCTTCTGACCATAGTCGCCAACCTCCTCGACTTGTGCCAAATCCACCCATTCCACTTGGTGGTAGCGCTGGGATTGTGGATCTACAAAGACCTTCATACGCCTGTTGTAGCGTCCCCACTATCATCTAGTGAAGAAGACAGCGAGTTAGAAGCAACTGAGACTAGGTCAGGTTCGGGGTACAGAAGTTCGATAGATGAAAGCAGGACGCGACTATCACCAAGTGACGTCGCAACAAGGTTGGTCTTCGAAGGCAGCATGGAAGAGGCAATCGAAGAAGTTCACGTCAGCAAGCCGATAGATGGCTCCTAACTTTTCTGTGAAGTAGATGAGTGATAACACATCGCAAGAGATGTGAGCGTTCAGTTCTTTATTAATTGAGCGTTTACTTATACTTTGTTTGTTATTGTACCACTCGATATGCTCAGTGGAGGCAGCTGTAGCTTTCGCATTTTACTAGATCGGTCTGGCTCACTGTGAAGGGAGGATACTTGATTTCCTGATTCCTTAACACGACGTGACGCTAGCTTCTCTTTATTAGTTTTCAGAGATTTTATATCTCGATGCTGCTCGTCCTTGCTTAATCTATGGTAAAAAATAAGTGTTCAGATCCTAGAGATCGGTTGCCAATAGCAAACATACCGCGGTAATAAGGTTGGTTGTGGTTTTCGGAGCTTGGATGTGACCCTTGTATTCAGCGAAAGATCTCGGACATGGCAAAGAAGGGGTGCCAGCATCTTTTCATTCATCTCTGGTACCACATCCTGTGTGGTACTAGCGAAGATGGTAGATGAGTCCTTAGTTGTATCGACCAAAGTTGTATCTTCCCCGATACTTGAGCTTGTTTGTTCCTCTGATAAGGATAAAAATGGATGATGAAGGAGCTGAGTAATCGTTGGTCTTGCAAGTGGGTTGCGCTGTAAGCACAAACAAATGAAGTCTTTCGCCTAATTGGTCGTTAGCATTTCCGTAAGACAAATAGTGCCAATAGGCATTAGGCTTTCTTACGTTTTCAGACAAAGATGATGGCACTTCTGGGACTTCATCCGTCTTGACAAGTTTGTATAATATAGCAATAGGCTCTAGAGACTTGTATTGTGACCATGGCTTCTGCTTCGTCAGCATTTCCAAAACGCAGCAACCAAGACTCCACACTTCGGCTTGCTTCCAGTCTTGGAAAGAGTCCTCAACGTCTAAAAGCTCGCCCTTGGCTACTTCAGGTGCCATCCATTGAGGTGTTCCTTCGAGCTTATATTCCTTCTCTTGGTTACCACACATAATTGCACTGTCAAAATCGCCAAGCTTGATATTATGCCGTTGTTGATCGATGAAGAAATTGGCACATTTGAGATCGCGATGAATGATATGACTCTGATGCAGGGACTCGACAGCAGTAAGCATGCGTCGGACACAGTGTTTTAATTGAGGCATGGTCAGCGCCTCCAAGTGCGATGAAAGACTACCACCGTCTAGGTGCTCCATGTAAGTGTAGAGCTTTTTGGTTTTCGACTTTTTCGAGTTGAGCTTTTCGATGATTTTGTAAATCCGCACAAGGTTTCGATTACTCTGTGCCTTGAGCTGGCCCAAGATTTGTTTCACGCGGTGAACATCATCTTCGGACCATCGAGACGTATTTACTACCTTCAAAGCTAGGCATTTCCGAGTCTGTGCTTCTTCACATCGATAGATACATCCTTGAGCTCTAGATATACAAAGACCACAAGTCCTGTCAGTTACCATTTACTTTAGTGTAGACTGTGGTCAAAGACGCACCCTTGCCCAATTTTCTCTTTTCGATTCCACTGACGTGACTTGGTTTTATTAAAGGGCGCAACGTTGGGGCTCACGGTCTCCTCGTTGTGCGACAGATCAGTTTCCAATTCACACGCCATGGTCGGATTGTACGATGAGGTCCTCGGAGCAAACGTAGAAATGAGAATTTAGCCTGGGTACGAAGATCCAGCGAAAGCTGCATGCGTAGAGTCTATCGGCGCGAATGATGAATCAGTCCGTTTCGAAACGGAGTTCCATTCGTCAGTAGTAGTCTTAATCCGCACGCCAGCTAGTAGTAACTTGGGTCAGGAGGCACGTGTATTGCTTGATCTTTGTCCAACGAACGATGCCAACTATTGCTCAGGCGTTCATAACGTTGTATCGAGATACATTTACATCCGAAAGGGTACGTGGCCCATCTGAGCGTCTCTTGAAAATACACCATCCGTTCCTTCACGACGTAACTAACAATACTCACTTATGAGACGAAGCTATACAAATCGTCCGCGTTGCGCGCTTCCTTCTTCCCAATACGTAAAATGGCGAAAGAAACTGTCATAACCACTTGACTAAACCTACTACCTCGCTCACATCATCTGCTTCCTATTCCCCCATCTTACTTACATCCTCCTCTTCCTCCATCTTTTCAACTCAGGTTATACGAATCAGTTCAAATGCGAGATAAATTAACTTGTATCTGCAGTCGTCCAATCGTATATCGTGCACGTACCTCTTTTCCAGTGATCGGACCGAACAAATTGCGAACAAAATAATTGAAAACCGTCTTCTTTCACGACGGAGGAGCATGACCAGCGTCGAGATGACTTCACGCAATAGCGTTCCTGGTGCCGATCGGCTCCATGTCCGCTTGGATGAACGACAAATGTACAGAGTGGACTGGGTGGATGGAAACGCGTTCGGGTTTCGAGTAGCCCCCCTCCGTTGTGATCGTGGCACCGTCCTCATGCTTTCACGACGTACAGCTTCGTTGGACCAGCTAGAACAAGCTGGACTTCATGGTGTCGTCCCAGGCGACTTGCTCGTAGCCATTGGCAAGGAAAAAGTATACAAACTAGGTGGCGATGCAGCCGCAAAGTACCTTCAGTACGTCAAGAAGCCTGTGCAACTGACACTCCAATTGAGTCCGTTCGGTCCAACAGGAGGGTCCAATCCTCTTCCAGACTTGTCTCCGAACGAATATACTTGCGTGTGGGAGTCTGGTCCGTTAGGAATTGTGTTTGCACCAGACCGGATCGAACGACTGCCTCGTGTCAAGAGGCTGACTGGCAAATCAGAGAACCCAATGATGCTGCAGGATGTCGCGGTGGGAGATCATCTCGTATACGCGAATCACCTACTTGCTAGTGACTGGAAGATGAAGGACTTGATTCCAAAGTTACAGCGAATGACCAAGCCGGTACTGCTTCGATTCCGAAAGCCGTTGGAAGGGGATGATGCAGTTGCGCTGCCGCCACTAGAAGATGACGAGTATGAGTTTCTGTGGGAGTACGGACCTCTTGGCCTTGTCATTGGAGTGGCCAAATCCGGTCTACCATTCGTTCGTTCGTTCACAGGCAAAGGCACGTCCAACCAGCTGGACCTTGTCCAGCCTCACGATGAGATCGTGATGGTGAATGATAAATTCGCTTCCGAGGAAGGATTCACAAAGATCATGGACTTTATCATGCACGTCCCGAAGCCTGCTGTCATTCGTTTCCGTCGTGCGTCTGCTGCTGCGCATGAAGGTATCCGGGAGAGTGAAGACTTACATGCCTTCGACGCCCAACACGACCTTACTTTCCATCACCATCGTTCCACTTCGGATAATACGGCACCGCTCTACTTTAACGATATGTCGCACGACCAACATGGCCAACAGCCCAAGTCTTCGATGGATGCACCTGGACGCCGCTTTGGCGATGACTATGATGAAACTGTCGAGTACACGGACTTGTCTGCCTCTATGGGTAACATTCGACTGGGTGGTAACTCGGAGACACTTCGAGAGAATGCTCGTCGAGCGAGTGAATGGTCGAACAATTCTGGAATGAATCATCCTTCGATCCACGAAAAGTCCCCGATGGACTTCTCGAACAACCGAGAGCAGAGTTTGTTGAGCATGCACTCTTCCTCTGGCTTTCTCGACTCACCACAACAAGTGCCGAGTGGATCGTCCAATAGCATGGAAGTTGAATTCTTCGAGTCGGACTCGACTGCCAATTATCAGATCAAGTGGACTGACGGACCGTTCGGCTTTACCGTTCGAGAAGCACGTACGGAACTAGGATCAGCGATGTTGGTGACGAAACGTACTGGGAAGAGCACTTGCAAAGGACTTCGAAGAGCGGCGGTGGGAGATATTCTGGTGCAGATTGGCGACAAAAGTGTCGCGGAGCTAGGATTTGAACAGGCGACACAATACTTGCGGCAGGTTGCAAAGCCTGTCTCGCTTACATTCCAAGCTATCGACTGAGAGGATAGGCTTTAAGGATATTGTATCGAATATCCACAAGGACAAAATGAATTTGCAATTTCCATTCCTTTATAGTTTTGCAATCAAGTCGAGTCGATTTTCCTATATCAAAAAAGGCATCGAAGGCTGACGTGACCTTCGACTCTAATATTAGACTTTGTGTGTAGTCTCCGCTAGAAATAGCACGAGTCGTGGGACCTGTTTAAAGTCACAAGGTAGTTTGCTACTTGGATTGCTCCCTTCGAACGATGGTCGACAAGTTTCCCGCCGAGTTTCTTGAAAAGTATGAACCTGGACGAGTCATCGGTGAAGGTAGGGCTTTAACGATAGTAAGATGACATGATGTACAGCACTCATGTATATTTGCAGGGAACTTTTCGATCGTGAAAGAGTGTGTTAGACGTGATGATGGCGTCAAATTCGCTGTCAAGTGTGTCAACAAGAATGCATTGAACCCGAAAGACCGGTCGAACTTGAAACAAGAGATCAAGATCTTGTGTCAGCTGGATCACCCGAACATCATCAAACTGTTCGATGTGTATGAAGATAATCACGGCATGGTCTTTCTAGTACTGGAGTTTGCCGAAGGTGGTGAACTATTTGATCGTATCATATCGAAAGAATACTATTCGGAAGCAGAGGCGAAGAAAGTCGTGCGATGTGTTGCAAAAGTGCTGGACTATTGCCATAGTCGAGGTATCAGTCACCGAGACCTTAAACCTGAGAACCTCTTGTACGAGGATGATAATCCCACAGCTCGGTTGAAAATTGCCGACTTTGGTTTTGCCAAAGTGGCAACACCAGACCGTGGAATGTCAACGATGTGTGGTACCCCAGGTTACTACGCACCTGAGATCATTCGTAAGGAAGCATATGACTCCAAGTGCGATATATGGAGCTTGGTAAGTAGCTTATTCATAGTTGATTCGCGGTATTGGCCGAACTTCTTTTCTTCTCATCATTGGGTTAACGATAGGGTGTGATCACTTACATATTGCTCTGTGGTTTTCCTCCGTTTTATGATGAAAATCAAAACGAAGAAATGCGAAAGATTCTCCACAGTGACTTCGAATTCGTTTCACCGTACTTTGATGGTATTTCCCGCCAAGCGAAAGATCTCATCACACGCATGTTGGTTGTGAATGCGAAAAAGCGACTAAGTGTCAAGGTACGTCACAGTAGTCTCCATATTGATGAGATAGAAACTTACTTCATTTCCACTTGGCAGGAAGTACTCAACCACCCATGGTTGAAGGACTGTGATGACGACGATGGGCCTATGCTACAAGTGGGAAAGAATATGGTAGCTGCTCGAAAATTAACGGCGCGAAATAAGTTTAGAGCTGGAGTTGGTGCTGTCTTAGCTGTGACCAAAACGAAGCGCTTACTTGGTCTACGCCAGAAAGAAGCGCAAAGCTAGCATTTCAGACTACCCCGATCGACTTTCAAGTTAGCTCTCTGGAACGATGGATATGTTTGAATGCATTTACAACAAAAGTGATGGACTGTGTCTTTAAAATTCTGGTTGGCATCTTTCTCTCACCACTTTATGCTCTGGTAGCTTCGACAGCAGTATACTGTTCCGTTACGCAAGTATTCTAGAGATCAATCTCCTAATAAGTATCAATCTGGACAATCTAGAAAGTAGGAACGAAGCTAAAAATAGGATATGGACTTGTACACTTCTTTATTTCCTTTTCATTCTCCGTGTGCTTGATAAGATCTGAACGAATGGCTTTCTTCGGATTGACGAATTTGGGATCTCAAGATCCGTTCGAAAATGCAAAGATAACTCCGCTGCATGCGTTTGCGGAAAGAGATTTCCAGTTCGCTTTCATGGCGGTCGCTCACCCGGGCTATGCTCCTCGTTCAGAGTCGAAAGAAAAGGCTGAAAAGTCTCAAGCTGCGATAGAAACAGCTCGCATCACTTTCGATCAGCTTGATTTCGTCCTACAGAAACTCTACAAGTGTCCAAAAGACGAGGACAATGTTCCTGTTCCTGTAAAAACCTTGGTGAAAGATGGATTTGCGCATCAGCTAGCAAGTCAGGAGCATGAGATCAGCTTAAAAGAGTTCATAGAGATCATGAAAGAGATGTCTGTTGTGTCGGAGCAACATGAGAAAGAAGAGCTAGGGAAAGTATATGCTATAGACGGACTATCTAGTCGCGAATTCGTTTCCAGCAATGCCTTTAAAGCGCACTTGGCAAAGCATGAGCGTATGACGAAAGATCCGAAAGACAAAACTATGGTACCAATGACGGATTCTCAAACATTAGGCTGGGAGAAAGTTACCATTCCGACAGAGAGGAAGCCAAAGAAAAGTTGTGAAGAAACACAGTATGCTAGTGCGATGGTTAAGGCTGGGCAGTACTACTGTTAAAGAAATCAAACTCCTTATATCCAAGCTAAACCAAAATACGAATTGTTGCTTCCAAAGTGATAAAAGAGACTAGCTATTCTTTTGTTGTCCGAAAGTGATATGAAATGCTTGTCTTGCGTACGTGAACCTTAGACATGATCCGATTTTTTGCCCTTGCCTTTGTGGTCGTGCTTGTGGCGTCCAGTAACCTTAAATTGAATGGCCAAGCCAATCATGGTCACCACGACAATAGCAGCCAAGTAGCCCCACCAAGCACCTGGGATGTCGACAGTGTACTTGCCATCCGCTCCTTGCGTTCGGTATTCCTTTAAATCGGAGTAATCTGGGAAGTGTCCAATGAAGTGACCAATGCCACGCATGAAGAGGTAGGCACCGACAAGACTCGTCGCGACGATCATCACGGGTTTCTCAATCTTATGAGCTGCAATACCTCCAGCAATACCGAATATAATGATCATAACTAAAAGAGCAGCGTCCGGATTCTTTGGCGAGATGTACAAGCCAAACGAGGTGTGGAACATGATAGCGAGAGCAACACCACCGGCGATGCCGATGAGCCAGATACCGGCAGAGTAGATGCACAAGACCAAAATGCCCAAGAAGAGAGCACCGACGCAGAAGCTGACCCAAAGCATAGTAATGTTGTCCGGTTCGTCACTGACAAAGTTATAGACCGTGTCCACGAGCGTGGAGGCGGCGATGCCACCCACTAAAGCAGCGCAGATGAACATCATCGGCCGAAGGAGCTTGTATCCGAATGCAATGCAGGCGATGCCTACTGGTATCGCAATGGCTGCCACGACGGACGGTACGGTTGAAAGGTGCTCGACTTTGTCTCGGACATCCAACGGTGATTCCTCACTGCCATCTTGCATTTGAGCAGCGAATACGGACGACATGAACAAACACACTTGCATCAGCATGCAAGACGGTAGAGCACGGTAGAGTCCCATTGCAAAGATGTTACTTTGATGTGTGGGGAGCGAGCAGAAAGAAAAGTGAGCAGAGGTCGCGGTAGCAGCTCATCACGACCAGACTGGATTCTGTGCACCCATATGACGGGTACAAAACGAATCCTTAAAATGTATAATTTCCACCCATGTAAAGTATGGTCAGCAACCCTTAGGAATTAATTTCTACGAGTGCCACCTCTATCGTGCTCTGTATGATAGGGAAACTCAATGATGAGCGTGCGTAGAAATAGTTCTGTGCCATGATACGAGATCGAGATCGATGTCTCTATATTTTGGCCAGGACAGATTCAACTTGCTAGCTTTGGCAATGAATTCCACTTACTCTTTTTGAGGACTACAATCAGAATCCGCGCTTGAGTCCATGCCGTGAGTACATGCGCCAGACCCAGAACCCAGATTCCCGGATGTAACATTCTCCGTGTATCGTATAGTACGTGTCTGCTGATCAGCATCGATTCATCCAACCATCTTGTCGTTGTCCAACGCTCAATCTGTGGCAAGTCCCTTCAAGGCATCAAAATCCTATAATTTATCGTCCAACTAGTCACTTCATATCATTTGTCGATAGACTTCTTCGTTGTGCTAACATTGATGCCAGTATCTGCTATTGAGCTCTTCATCGTTTTGTCTTGGATTCTCTGCAGATCAAGCAATACGGTAACATTCATTTCTTGCAAGTGTCCTTTGCTAAATATCAATCCGTGCTGCACCAGAAAGAAACTCGTGTGTAACATGATAAATTCAACGCAAGGTCTACATGACTAGCAGAGAGCGGGTATTGGTATACGAATGCGACGATAAAGCGAGAGAGTCGCACGAGCTTTAAGTCGTCTAAAGTAAAAACATACATGAAGACAGATGAGGACATAAGCCAATAGAAACCTGAACAGAATGGCATTAGACTAGATGGATATTTTAGATGTCGTGCTCAATCTTATCCACATACTTGTAGGTACAACTTGCTCCTTTGGTGTCATCCATCAACAATCTATTTAATACGTGTCAGCGATGCAAAAAAGGGATTGCACCTAAACGACCACTTCTGTGGCCGTGAATGTATCACCATTAACTCTGAGTTGAATGTATCCTTCCCGTGGGTTGAAAGTGTATATTGCTGTACTTGGATTTAATCTGTGTCCAACAGTACGAGCCGCTATCTGATTCTTCACTGTGTACCCAGAAGAAACTGTTTAAAGGTACAAGTCGCTATGTTAAGTGAACATCCGTCCGTCATTCTGCTTTCATCCCTACGGAAGCTGTTCCAGTTGAGGTTTATAACTGTGTAAACCTTCGTATGCATTAGACTCCGCTGGCAAAGATGAATCGGAAGTCGTAGCAGTTGGATAATCAACTTCTATCAATGTCTAGTGGAAACCTGCAGCTTGGTTCCCACTTAAGCAACTAAAAAAGTTGGTCATGCTATCATTCGATCTACTTACGCATGCATTGGCAGCGCAATTGTGTCGCAGCCGATTCCAACCGGTGAACACCATGGCGAGCCTTCTCTCACCAAATACTGCTTCCAGAAACTTTAAAGGGAAGGACCGATTCGAAGACAATGGTGTGAGTGTTTCCATCAGGACCACAGATCCATTCTTTTCTCAGGTGAACGTAGCACCATCCTGCTACAAAGTCAACTAGTCATGATTTCTAAAATCCTGCTTATTAAATTCGAGCATGCTTCAGCTTGCGTGATATGTACAGCATGTAGAGGATACAGCAGTATCTGCATGTTTTATAACGTAGTACATTGTCTCTGCCTTTACACCAAGCAGTAACCCATTATGAATAAAGCAAGCCCACTCCTCCTTAATACTCTTTTCATGCTCGTACATTCAAATTATCCTCACGCTCACGCAATGGCTGAAGCCGCCGCTGCATCAGTCGTCTCACCTGCCTCCTGCTCATCGTTCTCTTCATCGTCACTGTCTCCAATCGTAAAGACGCCGACAAACGACTTCTTCCGTTCCACTTGACCCCCCTCCTTGACCTCCTCCGTCGTCTCTCCTTTTAACTCTTCCGCCGAGTTCGAACCATGATCACTTCCGACATCCTCTGCCGTCTCAGACGACGATCGGTCCTGTCCAGCTTCATCCGCACTCTCGGCACCACTCGTCCCACGCCTCCACCCCATCCAACTATACCCTGGGAGTTTGACATCCGCCAGCTTCGACCGAACACTGACTTCCGACAGCCTGCTCTTCACATTCGTCAAAGACGATCGAGACAGAGTCAATGACTTGCGACCACCTGCCAAAGCAGCGCTTCCACTCGTCTGCAGCGCTTCCTTTAGATGGGACGACCCAGAGCTCGGATTGAACGAACTGGTGGAAAAGATCGATGCATCGCCTTCCCCACCATTCACGAGCATCGTGGTGGTCTTGGGCATGGCACCCTTCTTCCGCTTCCCCTTCACTGTCTGCTTCATAGGGTCTTGTCCAGTGGCTAAGATCGTATCGTATCGACAGTAGTGACATTCCGGACCAACGTGACTCAGCAGCTCATCCGGAGAGCATCCAGGCTTGTCTCGCATGTACGCATGCCACGCAGCATACCCTCCATCCAAGACACTAACGTATCGGAAGCCTTGCTTCTGGAAAACTAACGCAGCTCGATTGAGCAGATCTGTATCTAGGCGCACAGCATCTCGAACACTCGTCTTCGTCTCGTCTTCACTGGCTAATGTCGGTGGAATGCCAACACCATTGCCTACGAGCACTACATGTGCTCGACCTTTCATGGCGTTGAAGGCTTCAAAGCCACGTGCCAAGGCATCAGGAGAATCAAACGTCGCTGGGTCCATGGTAAAAGCAGTTGGGATACGACCACTCTTCACGTCATCGGAACTACGCAACGCTCTACAGTCAACGACGAAGAAGGCTAGGTCTGCACGTTCGTGCGCAGACTTTTTTGTTCCCATGACATCGTCTGCTACTTCTTGTACACCGACTGGTAAAGCGAATGGTTGTGGCGGAGGACCTGTCTTCCTCGCATTCGGATGCTCCCATTGTGTCTTGCCAGTCTTTTTATGATACCAAAACGTTTTCCCACCGAGAGACTTGGACTCCTTCCGTTCCCATTGAGACATGTCAACTTCTTTTAGTCCGTCCGTCTGATCGTCTGGAGACAAGAGCACGCCGTTGATGTCTGAAAGACCAAATGAGAGGTCTGTCGTGATGCGAGAAGCACTCTTATTCGATACAGGAGACGTGTGTTCATCATGTAGAATGCATCGGTAGCTCTGAGGCGTTCGTGTGTGTAGATACGCTGCTAAGACACACAAGCTTTTGGTTTCTTCTTCCGACGAGAATGCTGATGCGAGTTTCTTCTGCACTGTCAAACGTAACTCTTCTTCATTTGTACAAGCCAGGAGACTGTCTCGAGAGCCGATGAGAGCAGCTACTAGTAAAAAGAGAGAGAAGAGAGAGTCTTGTGTTAAGAGGTATTGGTCCATGATGTAGACCATCATACGAGGATGCACGAGCTCATGGAGCTCTCCAGTAAAGTAAGCGGATGGGAAAATCTCTTGGTCCGGATCTTCCCAGTCACTTGACAGGTACTGGACAAGGACATGAGCGAGATCCGGGTCGTGGTAGCACACGAGCAATTCGCTTAAATACTGCTTTTCCGTCCGCTGGATCTGGTCAATGCTGAATGACGATGGGCTTTCGTCATCTGATGCAGTTTCATCCTCCATGCCATTCGCTTCGGCGTTACTGACTACTTCTCTACCGTCTGATAGCTCAGCAGTCATCACTTGAGGTAGAAAGGAGGCACAATATTGATAAAAGCAGTCGTAAATGGTAGGCAAGGAGAGTTCGAGGATGAAAAACGGAGCCACGACACTTGCCATACCAGGTACATACCGCATGGACTTGGTGGTAAGGAACCACATGAGTAGAATCTCTGCATCTTTCTGTATCGTTCTGGCTGATTTGGATGGCGATGCGAGTAAAGTGCCGACCTCTTGGCATTCCATCGCGAGTTGAGGGTCCTTGGGTAGTTTCTCTAGACGAGCGATCATACGGTCAAAGTCCTGTGCAGAGGAACCTTGGTGGGTACGCTTGTAGACGTGTAAAAGGACTTGCCAAATCTCACTTCGCAGCTCCTGCAGCTCGTCCGGGATAGAAGGAGACGGTGAATGGACGAGTAGATTTCGGACTTCTTCAATACCAGGCCTTCGAGTGATGGTGATGCCTGTGGATGGTGCTAACGGAAGCGTGGTAGAAGACGAAAAGAGCTGTAAGAGCTCTTCGGCTTGCGACTTACGTTCTTGTTTCGACTTGGAGCTCCAGTCTCGAAGCGCATGCCGCTCGAGGATCTGAGCTAGCGCCTTTGTGCGTCGAGGGGAGACTTGTGCTGACTCGGATTCAGTCATCGGCTGCAGGTGTCAACAGGAGAAGTGAAAGGAGATCGAGGACACGTCCGAGGATTTGGTTTAGCTGTTCGTCCCACTGATAACAAATTGTGATTTAAAAGACTACGAATTAAATAAAAATAGCCTAAAATACTCATAAATATCGGTATTTGGTTACATATAAAACGTAAATTGCTCTTAAAGTTTGCTAACGAAAATAATTCGGAGCGAATGATCATGAAACGGTCGGAACCAGATCTGAGTTCAGGGGAATGGAGAGAGAGATCGCGTGGAGAGGAACATTGGCATGGATGTACAAGACTAAAGATACAATTATAAAAAGAATGGTGGATGCTGGTGAGGTTGGAAGCGTTAGCAGTATTCGGGTTGAAATTACGTCGGCTTCAATTTTCCTCTTCAATGACAACACGGACGAACGACACGGCATCTTTCGTTTTTACTTTGCTCGCTTCTGATCAAATGCAACATCTGCTACAGCTTACTACCACACTTCGACATTTATTTCAAAGAATCGAGGATTTAAACGTGCAACGTTACTTTTGTTGTTTCCACATCCAATCTCTTTTCACTACGCTTCTAGTCGCAGCATGCACTACGCTCCATACTTGCAGTACAATTTGTATGCAAATAGCAATGGCACTACTCGACTGACAACGAAGAGTAAGACTCGTAAAGACAGATCAAAGTAGTAGTCGATTCGCATAAGTTAGTCCTAATCCGTTAAAAGAGCTCTTGTTTCATTAGTGGGGTGTTGATCGTCAATATCACATGCGTCCGGGAAAGCTGAATCTCTTCGCGTTTTCTGTGACATCGTCTGCTCTTCACATCCATGCGCCAAAGGTAAGAAAAAGTAGAAGAGGACTGTTGGTGCCGCCAAAATGCAGACGACGACAGTATAATCGCCTTGAAACACTTCTTGCGCAAGTGGATTGAGCAAGTAATTCAACAATCCGAATGCAAACGAGACACTTGCGAGACATGCCTGAAGTGTTCCATACAGCTCTGCTGGGAAGCAGATCACTATCAAGTAGATTAGTACGAGGAGCCTCCTATGCGAAGTTAAAATGTACTAATGTAGGCGAATTGAAGTGCGTAGACACAACTCTGCGCCATTGCAAAGACGACAAAAGCGAATACTTGGACATTGGCATTTGGAATCAATAATAGACCGAGAAACAATTGTATCAGGAGTAGTCCACCAGCAAACACTGGTTTAAATCCAAAGTGGTCGATGACAAAACCAACGATCGGGGAGTAGATAAATGTCCCGTTGACAATGAGCGGGTATAATACATCAGTGTACAGCGCGACGCTGGTAGATGTAGATGTGTACTGAGATAGGAGAGAAGGTAGAGCACCGCCTGCAAAGGCAAAGACAAGCGACTGCCACCCAAAGTAGAGGCAAAAGAATATAAAGTCAGGACGCTTGACTTCAACCATCATACTAGCAAGAAGTCCTCTAGGAAGCTACACCTTAAAGTTAGTACCTGCTGAATGCTAGCATAGATGACCGTACTTGGATTGAAGGCATTTCCCACTTTAAGGCTGGGATTTGAAGGTGGTCTTGGGGCACTGTAACGCCGTTTGTCGGGAAGACCAGGAAGCAAATCAAAAGGCATATCGATGCCCATATACTAAGGAGCGTCAATGCGATGAACAGAGTATACAGAAAGCAAGCGGTCTTACCCATAAGCTGTAAAGAAAGTCTCTTTTGACACACCATCGAAACGTAGAGCCATATAGACGTAGCCAGAGCAATTAAACAGACTGGACATGATACTACAGACTGCTCCTTGCGTTTCAAATAAATGTAAAAGCTGGAAGGAGGCCATAAAGGCGCCCATGCCTCCCATACCAATCAAGGAATAACCAATAATTAGCTCAACACCAGCCCCAGCCCCGGTCGAATCGCCGGCAGCAAAGAGCAAGTTGCCAATCAGAGATAGCAGTAAGCCTGCAACAGCAGTCCATCTTGGTCCAACTAAGTCCAAGAGTAGTCCAAAGACTGCATTTGCTACGCTTAGGCATAAGAAGGCCGTAGCGAAGACGAACTGAAGATGGATTTCTTGTTGTGGACACGACTTTGAAGTACCATGATCAGAGTAGGATGACGGGCAAAGCTCTTTCCACTGCTCTTCATCGACAAGAGTGGAATAAACCGGTCCGAAACTATCATGATGTTTTCAGACAGCGTATAGTTGAAAGAAGTAGGATACATACCCCAATATAAGCCCACCAGAGGTTGTTAGGACGACAAATGCTGCTAGTATGAAGACAGCTTCTTTACTAAGGTAGATCCTTTTATCCGTGTCGTGCTCTGCTTCATCGCTTTCAGTAAAGCCAATCATACCTGGGTCATGATAGCTAGTGAGGTCATTCCGACTATTTCCGTAATTGCTCCCAGCAAAGCCATGCTCTCGACTATCGTTATCAGGAGACAGAAGCATGCCAACGAGGGATTGAGTACTTGCATTGGCACTTGCTCGGCGGAGCAATGCTCCACGTGATACAGTCAAGGACATGCTTCGATTCCGATCTCCTCCACTCATTCCATCACACCGGACACCACCTGGTGCTGACCGAGGGCTTCCATACGAGTACCTTCGATCATGAGGTAAAATAATCTCTCCATAGTCATTAGAGCTCACGGAGGCTATGCGAAGAGGTACGAACTGCCGTGGCATGTCGTTCCGATTTTTGCTGTCGTGAAGTTGTGTCAAACGGTCCAGCTGTTTATAGCCATCATATACTGAACCCTAATAGAATTAACTTCAACTAGCTGTACCATGCTAGTGCCGTTTTATTCGATGATCGTAATATGCGAATGGTGAGCACGCACACTCTTGGCTGTCGCGCTGGATGTGCCTCTTCGTCGAAATATCCGACCGATATCTAGTGTGTGTAAGATCCAGCATGGAATTGTAGTAGCGACAAGGTGGTCAAATTGTTGAAAGTAGAGATCGAGATGGTATTGAGATGAACGTGCGGAAGAATCGGTTGAAATTTCACTTTGCCTTTGAAGTATAATTTACATGTAGACAGTTCGTGGCTATCTAGAGTGATGTAGTTGTTGGGCATTAAGTAGGGTAGTGGCGTCGAGCATTAGATGTAGTTGGAAGGAACCATGCGAGGCCGTTTGACCAGGTGACCGCTGAGCTCGTCACC
>JAADVB010000337.1:0-17691 GCA_023334545.1 Salisapilia sapeloensis
TTGCCACTTAAAAAGCTCTAAACTAGACAAAATAGTCCAAGTTAATTAGTGTAATAAATTAATATTTAGTTTGTATCCTTACATTTCTTTTAAATTAATATTTTCAAGAAGTGTTTCAACATACGCAGCTAGTAGTTTTAATTTTAAACAAAAATAATTTGATAACATTAGATTTTGTAAAAATAGATATGAAACACAAAAGTGTTAAAACATACTTCATTTAAATTTTGTGAGACATCAGATACATTGCTTTAATGCATAAAATAGTTGAAGAATGATGTTCAAAATAAATCAAGCTATGTATTTTCAAATTATGTGTCAAGCATCAATAAATAGGTCAAAATAAATGTTAGAATACAAGGGACTAACATTACAAGTAACATTCGCTTCAACATTATAAAATGTACTGAAAATATTAGTTAAACAGTTTTTTCAAAATAGATAAATTATACATGCATGAAATTATTTTAAACATAAATAATATTTTGAGTTTGTATTGAGAGATTTACACTTGCCAATATAGTTAAACATTTTGATTAAACACATGATAAAATAAAGCATGACGAATAGTTCTATAAATAACCTAGAAGCACACTACTTAAAGTTTTAATTAAATTTAAAAAGGTGTATATCAAAAAAGCAATAAAAATATTATTTATTATAGATTAGAAAAACCAAGTTATAAGAACTAATTTTTGTTAAAAAAATAAAACCATTAAAATTGTAAACACACATTTAGACATAGGTGAAATTTTAAATGAGCACAACATGTTTGTCAAAACACAATACCAATAAAATAAGTGACCAAAATTAATTATATTAACCGTTTTTTTTACGCAAAATATACGTTTTAAACAAAGAGGTCAACAAATAAGGATTCTTGGAAGTCAAAAACGTTTTATTATAATAAATGCATAATAATGTTTTTCTTTTTACATTAATACTTTTTATTATACATATTGTAGGTCCGCACAAAACTGTAATTGTACGAACTAAATACTACAACATTAAAATACTTATACTTATTACAAATGTCTGAATAACTATAAATAAAAATTTTGATTTAATACAAGATATCTGTGTTTTTTTTGTAAGACAAAAGGTTATATGAAAGTATAATTTTTTTATTAAATATTTTTTAGTAAATTGCTGTTTTCTTTTTTTAGTTTTATCAATAATGGCAACATGTGGTTGATGATGAGAACAAATAATAAATAAATTTAGATTGTATCAATGGTACATGACCAATATTTAAGAAATTTGTACACAAAAAGAATCAAAAATGACTTAGTGGTAAATTTACTACAAAAAGTTATTTAATTCGTACAGAGACGTAGCTTTTACAACAACACATATTTTGTTAATACATATAAACAACCTTAATATTTAATTGACACAAATTTATACACAATTATAATCTCAAATTAAGTATGAAAGAAATTTATAAGGTATTCACTCAAAAAACATATTGAAAAAAATTATAGTGCCGCTGTTTATTAAATCATTGCGAATTTAAAACTTACACAAACATAATTACATTCCTGTAATGATCTACATATAAGATATGACAATATTTAAAATATCTTATCTTTATATATGAAATGCAATATTTAGGATATTTTTGTAACTGTTTTATTTCTAGCTAAATTACTTGAGTTGTATGTTTTAAGTTTTTCTAAAGAATACAGTAAAATTATTGTTTACTTTATGAAATTTATTTTCAACGCTTTACATGAAAGCTACCAATAACTTTTTTTACTATATCAATGGTGAGTAAATGATTATTAGAATATATTTTAGATGTAAAAAACAGTTTTCTTTGGAAAGGATTATTGTTACTATATTAAACTAACCTAAATGTCTACAACGCTATTTTGTGCTTTAAATTTAAATCGAATTTATAGTTTATATTTTTTTGTCTTTATTTAGTTTTGTGTACGAGCATGTTGCACTTTATTGTGATACAACATGTTAATAAATCTGTTTTTTAACAATAATTATTATTATATTATGAAGAGGAAGTTTTCAGAACCATATTACTGACATAAAATTGTCCTTTTAAAGCATCAATGTTTGTTTAGATGTGACATTAACGCCAAGCTATTTTTACTACAAGCAAATATTATTTATTACTACTTTTTTATGACATTTTGTTGGCGATCAAAATTAGAGCTTTAATTTTTTTTTAATATTTTTAAAGTTTTTTAACCTTTAGTTTGCATTCTGTTCTATATTTATACAATATGTATAATTAACGTTTTTTTGGTTGGTTTTATACTCAAAATTTTAATATGTTAGTCTCGAGGAGAATAATTTGTTGTATTTCTGCGATTGCTTCTTTCGACGCGTTTTAAAGGTATGAAACTGTTTGTAATGTGTTGTAAATAAAATTTGTGTGTTTTAGTACGTACCTACTGTTTTGGCAGATTATCCATGAAGCACGCTGTGCTACTACTCTTGACAAAATTATTTATTCTTTTATTGGCTCGAACGTCTGTATGAGTGCTGAAGAGACGAAGATTCATTCGCGTATCAACGCCTTAAAAATTTACGGAGTTTTGTTTGCATTCTTTATTTTATGATATTACCGTAACGCTGCTGCTATGAAGTTACTCTTGGAGTAAGGAGATAATTGCCTGATAACGTCAGTTTTGT
The DNA here is from genome assembly GCA_023334545.1 of Salisapilia sapeloensis. Classification (NCBI taxonomy): domain Eukaryota; phylum Oomycota; class Peronosporomycetes; order Peronosporales; family Salisapiliaceae; genus Salisapilia; species Salisapilia sapeloensis. The sequence continues at coordinate 2,656 of JAADVB010000337.1, forward strand.
GTTGCTAACTGCTTTTTTTCAGCACGCAAGTGTCATCCAGCCGTGAATATTAACGCTGACAACAACAAATGCCTTATTAAGGGATTTGCTCAACGGTTTGTTATCGCTGCTGTTCTCAAACTTTTACATTTATTGTAGGCAGCTATTATTTATCCCTGTACTGATTCGTCCGCAGTTGACAAGCTTCATCTCGTTGACTTGGCTGCATAGCCTAGGACGATATTCTTGTCGTCAAACTAGTATAAAAAGCTATAACGAGGTTTCTGTCTTAAGGATAGAAAGCATTATGGAAGGCTAATGAAAGCTGTGGTAGCGTCTTCGAAGAAGGCTACGTTAGCGTTTTTACCAAATTTGGGTTCACGTGGTGTATGCTAGTCTTGCTATAAATCGGCATGATGACGAGGATATGAATGTCACCTTCGGCGACCTTACGTCATGAGACAAGACAACGATGATTCTAAGTCGACCTTCTAGCTGTAACCACCCTACATATACTAGAGATATGCAAATTGTGGTAGCTTAATATCGCAGGCATTTTCAATGCAGCTGTCATTTAGTCGAACAAGTTGGAAGCTCTTTTGTGCCCGAATGATGTGGTGAGCTAGCGCCACGCCGCCTTATATGCGTCGGCGTTCAATCTTATTCTGACTCTAATGTAAGTTTAAATTATTCGCTGTAATTGAGTCTAGAGAAATATGCGAATGCAATCTTTCTATGGCAGCCGAGCACGGGATAACAGCAGATACGGTAATGGAGACCATATAACCTTCGTATCAATAAAGTTTGCACGGTAGGCTATCACGCTTTAGATCATAGTTGGACGTACTTTAGATACTGTAAGACACTCGACGTCAATGTACCTCGTTTCTCATTCATTCATCTATTCAAGCTTTCTTGGTTCTCTCTGGTAAGTTCGTCTAACCATCGTTGTGACCTGTCATAGACTCTTTCATTTCAAAATACAACTGTATTTAATTTAATGTGTATTAGCTTAACGCTGAATGTACAGTGCTTATACTACTTTAACTCTAGATGGAAGAGCTACGAGGCATGAATAGAGTTGAAAGCAGACGGTGACATGCATTATATAAGAGCGAGGCCGGGATAAACCTGAATCATCTCTGTAATAGTTTGGATCAGCATGTGACCAAAGATCAGCCCTCGTGAGAATGAGAGAAAGTGATCGGATAAAGCATCACATAGTATCTCGCGTCAGCAAATTAACATTGTATTCAATGCTCGGCATTGTACGAGCGCCTTCACTTGGTTCAGATTACAAGAAGTCGCTGAAGGAGCGAGGCTTTCTAAAGGAACACAAACGATCGTTATTTTCGCTGGGCGTCTTGGGGTTTTGAAAGTCAAGCGGTACCAGCTAGACAACTCAAAGTACAAGATAGAGACAATTGCCTCTGGTTTTAAATTGACGCGATGTTGCATAATTAGAGCTGTGCAAGATTCATTAGTTCCAAGTAGTTAAGGTGGCCGAAAAGGATTTCAATGCAAACACCTACTACTACCCTGGAGAAGCCTATGGCGAACAACGTTTAAATCAACTTTGAACCTGTGGAGACAAATAAAGCAGTCTGCACTGGCATCAAAAGGCGGGTGCGACCTGATATACCTGGGCTTTTTGGATTTGAGCTTAAGACCCACTCCGAACGTACATGTCTACTGAAATATAAATTAAGTTGATAGCATTCATCCACACGAGTCGGCGTTCGAAATTGAACAGTGCTTTCATTATCGTAGTCGAATGTATAGTCCCTTGACGTACAATTCTGTCGATGTAAAAACATGATAAAAGTAACACAATACAGATTAATGATGAAGCAACAGTTAGCTAGAATAAAACAAGTGCTTTCTTCCCGGATACAACGATAAAGCTCTCACCTGGAGGACCACTTCAAAAAGAAACTACATTGATTTACATCCTTATCTTTGCAGCAAAAGGTAAACCGGTGATTGCAAGCAACATTCCATTCCCCATGTTAATTGCGTAGGTACCACTAGACCGACGATACGTGTGAGCGACGAATCTCAAATTATATACCATTCCAGTATTCGCCGACCATCGCTTAGACGCAACGCAAGTGATGAAGAGAACAATCACAGTGCATGCCGTTTCAACGCTTCTACTGGCACTTTTTTTCCAGACAAGGATTCTGGTTCATGGATCAAGTACAAGACACTTACAAGATTTTTCCACTGTAGCTGTCGTGAATGAAACCGAATCTGAAATGCCTCTGGAAGAAAATCGCATCTATAAAGGTGAAAAAGCTAATCTTGAAGATGACCTACCATGCTTGGTCGGTCTACGAACAAGTACAACTGGTCAAAACTATTGTGGAGGAGTCTTGATATCCGAAACACGTGTGCTTACGGCGGCGAGTTGCAGACACATGACCAGCGCAGACATGATGGGACCATTCAAGCCACCATCAAGAACTGACGACATCTACGTTTCCGTAGGATCGGAAGAGACCGATCGTGACAGGAAAGGTGAGCGAATTAGAGTAGTCGATATGAAGTATGCATCTGCGGACCCCAACTTACAGCACTACGATGCGATGATTCTTGTACTGGAGCGTCCTGTTTCGGAAATTCATAGGCACTTTGCGACTTTCCAAGGCAGGCATCGCTTTCGAGATCGTTTTATTATCTCAAATACGAAGAAGGCTACAACTTTTGGGTGGGGTCACGCGCAACCTTATAGCGATATTCCTTCGGGGCTTGAGATCTCCTTCATGTCTCCAGGAGAGCTGCACAAAGCGGAACTATCATTAGTATCTGCTAGAAGATGCCAGCAGTTTTACTCGTTTCCTATCACATCTGACATGGTTTGCGCTGGAGGGGACTACAAGCGTTTAAGCTCAAAGGCGAGGAAGGCACCTTGCGTCGGTGACACCGGCGCACCACTCGTTTCCAACAATAAAATCATTGGGATCATGGCGAAAGCTGATACGACGCAATGTGGGCATAAGCCGACGATTTTTATTCGTATTTGGCCTATCTATCGCTGGATTCAGGAAAACTTACGCCCGGACTAAACGACGTAGACTCGGATTGCGAGTGAATGGTAAGACTTGATTTTTGGCCGAACCGGGCTTTGGCCAGTCTTGCTATGTCACTCCGTGTCGAATCGCCCGAGAGTTTCTATCTCTCATCTGGCAGTTTACTTTTAACGTACTTGCTTTCAAATAAATTCGCTCTGATCTTCTGTGGCCTGTACTCATGCGTTCAAAGACAAATTTGTTTTTCTTATGCTGGTCTTCACACTCAGGAGTTGGCGAACGAGCAAGAGCAAAGGTAACCGACAAGCACACACACAGACACTCAAGATACGAATGCAACCTTCCATCGAGTTTACATTGAGATATAGCTGTATATTCAATCTCGTAGGAAGGTTGGGAAAGGCACAAGCAAATCATTAAGTAGTCTCTCGCATGAGCTATACGTATATCATAACAATACGATTAGTTTCCATTTGAATCTCATCTATCATCGTCCTTTGTAAACGAATTGAGCAACGAGATAGACTTTCTAAATAAAAATTTTGCATGTATCAATTGAACCTCTACTCTCATATCCCTCCAGCATCGTCTATGGCTGCTACCCCGATCCTAAACCGACGTACGCATCCATACCGCGCTTCCTGCAGATGGGCAGGTGACAGCGCAAAGGTACCTTTTGTCCAATCGCGTTCCTAGTAACGGAAGGGAATAGAAGTCTGTCTCGACCAAGGGCGCATTGACGTGGCAGTCACCATTCCCAAATTTTCCTCGAAGAGATGAGGTCCCTTCTACTCTACGTGCTTTCGACACTCCTGATGGCATCAATTGCAACGGCGAAGACGCAAGTGCGCACTGCGGACATGGCTGGCGTAACTGGTAGAGGCAATTACGCTGATCCAGGCGAAGGCAACCAGGAACCTGGGAGCGACGATGGCTCATACCAGACTCCGCATTCCGTTCGTTCGTACGGAGTGACAGACCAGTTTAAAGACCACAACGTTGTCGGCAGCTACGCTACGGTCAATCGTGCGCCTGGGTTTTACTTCCTCGGCTTTATGGACGGTCCAATGTGGAGCTGCGGAGTGTATCCGCCCCACCGATACAACACTTACAATCGACCTAAGAACGACCTAAAGGACCCTGGCGACTCGCGCTAATGAGCGCGATTATAACGTCACGAAGCATAGCAGGTAGATGAAGACTACTTTAAAAGTTTCGACCACCACGCGCAACCAGGACTGTCATCGACTGTTTTTCAGATATCATGTATTTGCAAGATGTGCATGACGGGATTTATCATTTTGATTTGAATTGACGCAACTAGAGGAAGTTTGGAGGCATGCTTTATCCATCGAAAGCACTTGTATCGATATAAGTTTGCAATCAAACCTTTCTGTTTTGGATTTCTGAATGGTGCACATGAAGGAGCTGATTTATGCAGTTTGCATTTCTCAGTGTCGCTTATATATCCTTCCAGCATCAATATTTACTTGTTACATAAATCTCTGCTACTAATACATTCTCCGAAGGCCTTTCTCTCCATCCTCTTGTGATGACAGAGTATCCTCTGTAGGCAGTTTTTATTCGAATATGCACTAGTATATTGCTACTTTTACCTACCCTGCCTATCATTCCTAATCCGACGAGGATCCCAACGTACGATTCCATCGTTCTGCAAAGTCTTTCGTTTCAGAGCTAGACTCCCGCAGACCTTCTACCTCGAGCCACTGGGCGTATGGGAACCGCTTCGGTTTGAGCGTTTGGATACTTTCCGTTCGATCGACGGACGACTCCTTCGCCTGGAGCTGCCCCACTTGCTCCTGTAGCTGCACTAGATTCTGCGCCAGTTGCTCCGCCCTCATCGTCTCTTGACTCAATTTCGTCTCCATCGTTTCTAGCCTATCCATTGCGTCCTGCCTCTGCGTTTCGCACTCGGACAAATCGCGTCGGAGGTGCTCAACCGTCTCCAAAGCGCTTCGAATGTCTTGCTTGTGCATCCTCTCCGCTTCATTCATGCCATGCATGATCTGTCCGACCTTGGCCTGATGCTCCACCTCCTTGGCCCCAAGGTCCATCTCCTGTCTCTTTGCCATCTTCTGCATCTCGGACCGCAGTTTCCCATTGGCTTTCTCCAACTCTTCTTTCTGCTGCTGCGAGTGCACCAACTGGTGCTTGAGTGCCTCATTCTCTTCTTCTACTTGCTCCACACGAGCAGCGAGCTCCGACTTTTCCTTCTGAACGTCGTAATAGGAAGTGCACATGGCGACGGACGGACTCGTGGTCTTGTGCTGAGCAGACGTGAGAGGGATATTGGGGACGACGCCAAACTGCTGGTCCAGTCGCCAGTGCGTCCACTTGCCCCAGAGCGCACAGGCCGGGACCAAGTGCTCCGCGTCGTTGTTGGAGCAGAAAAAGCACTTGCCGACCTTGAACGACGGCAGGACGGACACCATGGGTTCTGTCCAAGCACTCGTATCCTCTTCACTCCCACCCGACGCAGTCGTCGCGACGGAAGAAGCCGACAAGCGTCTTCGGAAGCGACTGGAGGGAGGTGTAGCCGTCGACTGTCTATCCGTCGTGTCTTTCGTAGCGTCTGGTCCTCCCGAGACCTTTTGTCTCGAGTCGACGTCACGTGCTGATCGCCTCGATGACAGCAGCTTGGGATCGAAGCCTGCCGTGTACTCGGATACGATTTTCACTAGCAGCGGGTACTCTTGCTCGAGCCCTGCCTGGAGCTGCGGATACAGGAAGCATGTGCGTCGGAGGAAAGCAACGAGCTCTTTCCAGGCCAGGACGAACCAGCTGAAGACACCTAGCGTAACGATGATCGAGGCTAACAAGAGGCCGTAGCCGACGCTGTGTGCCGAGACGATAATCCACGGTGCTGGCATGGTCATGGCCATCATCCAGAGGACAAAGATGCTTCCAATAGGAAGGACAAAGAGCCACAGCAGGCGTCTCGTCATGATGAGCAGAAAGACGGTGAGGCCGGCGCAGTGGCTGAACCATGCCCACCCTGTCTCTGCGTCCACGAACTTGAAGGTTTCTGGCAGCGACGCCCATGCACCGAGCGTAAAGACGGACCAGAGGAGGACGCCGATGAAAAAAGTAGTGCCAGTGGCTTGTCCTAGCTCGGACGTGTGGCGCGTGACGGGGTTGGTCCGCGCGACGGCGAGCGTGATGCTCTCTCGACTGAGGCGTCGGCGGAGGACGAAGCGCTCGCGCGTGTTGTACTCGGAGTAGTACGAGATGACGTTAAAGATGCCAATGACAGGCGCGCAGTAGATGAAGCCCAGCAGACTTTCGACCAGGCGCTCTGGCGGCCGGACGAGGAAGGAGAGGACGGCGTAGAGAATGGCGGTGCTCCAGCTACCGATGAGCGACGTGACGAAGCCGAGAGGAGTGATCTTGGGGATCGTGTAGAAGGAGAGACCGAAGACGAGGAAGAGCGCGTCCTAAGATGGATTAGAGCAAGAGTGGGATGGAGGTGGATGGCGTGGACGTACCCATTGATGCAGAGACGATCGCTGGAGTGTGTAGAGAAGAAGTGTCGGGATGCCATTGCAGATGGCGACGAGGAGCATGACGCGTTCGTTGGTGTGGATGAGGTCCTATGGATGCAATCGTGAGTGTACTTGTAGCAGGACGACGTACAATGCTATCTACCCATCGGACGAGGACGAACATGGCGATTTGGAGCACCTAGGAGGCATTTAGAGGACGCGGACGACTAGACTGATGCTGCTACGTACGACTAGGAATATTCGAGCTGGTAGCGTCACGCGTAGGTGTTCAATGGGATGCTCTAGACAATCGCCGAGACCAAAGATGAGGTGGGAGCCTGCCGCTGGTATGAGCGACCGGAGCCATAGGCCCTTCTTCCGGTTGTGCGCGTAAGCTTGATAGGCCTTCTCGAGCTCATCTTGATGGAACTCGAGCGTGTACTTGTTCAGGCGTACGGTCGAATGCACTCGGTCGAGGTCGTGCGCTTCGGTCGGCATCCTGATGTGCTTCTCCTATAGAGAGGTGATGGCGAGTGAGAGACGACATGACAACGATAATCAACTCCTGGACGCATGTATTAACTAGCAACTTGTTATCTCTTGCTCTGCTTCGTCCGGCATGCGCGTTCGCTGCTGCGCTTCTTCCGCCATGGCCGTCCAGTCGGCGGCGTAGAGCCAGTAGAGGCCGTAGACACCCGAGAGGATGAAGCCGGCGCAGAGGCCGAACCAGAGACCGACGAGGCCGAGGTGGAGTTTGAAGCCTAGGAAGTATCCGAGCGGCAAGGCCGTGAAGACGAAGGCGACGAGATTGACCTTGGCACCGAGGATCTGGTATCCGCACCCTCGGTAGATGTTAAGCACGACCGACGAGACGCCAGCAAAGACCTGGACAGGGCACGTGACGCGCATGAGGGCGCTCGTGAGCTCCACGACGTCTTCGTCATCCGTGTAGGCAAAGGGGTAGCTAGTACTCAGGGCGAACATGAGTATCGAGGTGGCGAAGGACACGAGCACGACGACGCCGACGCTCAGGTAGGCAGTCATCTTGGCTCGATGCGGGTCGTTCGCGCCCAGAGCGTTGCCTACTCGGACAGCTCCAGCGCCGGCGATGGACCCGTAGATGAGCGAGCAGAGGATGCGGAAGCTCATGTACATGGCGTCCGAGCTGAGCGCGACGTCTGCTAGCGGCAGGAGACCTGCCAGTAGCTCGATGCCGCAGAAGCCCCAGAACTCGAAGAGCGTGAGCGATAGACCGGAGAGTCCGAGGCGGACGAACTCTGGCAGGACCGCAATCGACTGCGTCCATTTCCACCCGGTCCACTGGTGTCGGATCAAGGGCGTCCGGACGATGTAGAGGGCGAGCACGAGCGTGAAGCAGAGGCTTTGGAAGGGAATGGCGACGGCACTGCCGAGGTAGCCCATGTCGGTGTGGAACATGAGGACGTAGGAGAGGGAGATGTAAACCATGTTGGACGCGACTTCGGCGTAGAGGAGCGGCCGGATGAGGTTCTGGCCCTCTAGCAGTCGCCACAGGAGCGTGTTGACGGCGCACGTGGGCAGGCCGAGGAGAGCGTACCAGACGAGGTCTCGCGTGAGGAGCGCAATGTCATGTCGCTGGCCCAGGAGCACCAGCACGTCGACGCAAAAGTAGCTGACGAGTGCGACGGGGATGCACGCGACGAGGAAGAGGAAGAGTCCGCACTGGAAGAAGACGCCCATCTCGTGCAGCTTCCCGGCGCCGGCAGCCTGTGTGCACAGCGTCCCCATGGCCGTCCCGAGAGCGACGGTGAGACTGTACCCTGCGAGCGTCATGAATACCCCCGAGAGACTCTTGGCGGCCATGAACTCGCTCGCGTGCTCTTGGCTGAGGTGACCCGTGTAGACGGCGCTGACAAAGTTCGGTAGGAAGTCTAGCAAGTTGCACAGGAGCATTTGGCTGGCCAGAGATGCGAGTGCATGGGACTCTGCCCGAACGATGGAGCGAGAGGCTCTGTAGGTTGTCTTGAGGACCTCTTCTTCCATGAGGAGAGGCGTGACCTCGGTGGGTATCTCCAGAGGCTTGATCGGATCGATGCGATGGAAGAGCATGTCGTGTTGGGGAGTAGATGTGCGTCGAACCATTGTGTCTAGATGAGTGGAGGCTAAAGGAAAACTAGTGTGAAGCTCTCCATGTCGTATAGATCCAAAACCGTCGACGCCTGCGCTGGCGGTGGCGTCAGCGTGGGATGTCTCGGCTGCATCTCTTCAAGATCTCCTGCATTTGTACCAATCACATGGCTTCATGAGAACTCTGGCTTTTTCCATACGAGGAGCTCGGCGTCTACTATCCCCCTCCATCGACACTTGGTCGACTCATGACACGGACGATCGGCCGCACAAGCATACTTGTGTGGCTCTTGCTAGCAGCGTATGCCACTGCCCAGCCGAATGACGTCGAGGCAGACGACTGCACGCCGTGCTGCCAGGACACAACGGACCAGATCCGACCGTCGTGCTGCGACTATGACAGCGGACGGAACCTCTATGGCACGGCCTATGGCGAGTGCAGCGGCCTCCCGTGCTGCTCTTACGGTACGTGGCTATATACTAGACGTGCTTGTGACTAGCTGACGCTGGCCTAGGCGGGAGAAAAGCGCAGAACCACCAGGCGTGGTACCCGTGCCTGCTCTTCCCGACGTGCGCAAGCAACGGACAGAAGCGAGACTTGTGTGAAGCGCAGAGTCTGTGGTACTATACCGAAGGAGACGAGTACAAGTGCACGGACGACTGTTGCTCGCCGAGCCAGGCGCTGGACTCGAACGTCTGGCGAGGCGTGACGAACTCGATGCCAGGCCAGCTCAACGCGACCTTCTCCGTCTCGTTCAACCCGTCCGACTACTTGCCTATCTTTTACCCGAATTCGAACGACACGAAGCCGCTGTCTCAGATCGTCCTGGCCAGTCCAGAGCACTATGCCTTCCAGAAGATCGACGGACAGGCGCCTAGGTGCACCATCGGGTCCTCCACTACCTTCTTAAGCGCCGACGCCACGCAAATGGAGTGCGGCGTGGCTATCTACAACAACCGTTCGTACCTGACGATGTCCATTCCGGACGAGTACCAGACGTCCAAGTCGACGTTCATCGTGTCTTTCGACCAGGTCGTGACGCCCTCAGGCCAGCAGCCGCCGACGAAAGTCTTTAGCACCAACTCTAGCCTCACGCCCGTCTACTTTTTGTTCGATGACGACCAGAGCACCGCCTTTGCGTCCTACGTGATCGTCACAGGTCTCAGCTCTGCCACTTTATCCAGTGGTGCCTTCCTCCCAGACAATGTCTATCCAGGAAACACCGGCGCAGGCACGCTTCTCTTCTACACGAACGCACGCGCGGCATCTGGGAGCTCCATCGAGCTAGACTTTAGCTCGGACTGGGGGTTCGAAGCCAGTGCCACGTGGTCGTGGGAAGTGGAGGCAGACGCTCTGTCTTCTGGGAACAAGTCGAGTGCACTGACGAAGCAGAGGCCGTTTGAAAAGCAGACGTTCAATAGTCGGAAGAACAGGTGGAAGCTGGAGCTGGCGGACGCGATTGAAGCCGGGTGGGTCGTCCTGACGGTCGACAAGGTGCAGAACCCGAGTATCCAGTACTCCGGCCTGAACATGGCGAGCGTGTCGCTCGTGGACGCCGAGGACCACTTGATCGTCTCTGGCTCCTTTTCGTCCATCACGGTGGACTCGACGGACGACAGCTCCTTCAGTCCGTACAACTACGTCTCGCTCGTAGTCCTCGTCGGCTCCTTCCTCTTCTGCTTCATCGTGATCCGGAAGAATGGCCTGTCCTTCAGCCTGGGCTCGATCTGGACCGACCTGACGGCCATCTGCACACTTGCAGCGCTCTTGGTGGCCATCGTCAACAATCTCCTGTGGCTCTTGCTCCGGAGCAGCGCCTACTTTTACATCTCGAGAGCCCACCTGTGCCTCACCTTTACCATGCTCCTAGCAGTCTGCTTCCACTGGGGCACCGTCCTCAGTCTGCGCCTTCGAAAGCTGCCAAAACGGACCACGACGCTGGCGTTTGTGCTTCTGAACGCGCTCTTCTACGCCTTCCAGATCGTCTTCCTCATCATCCACAGACACCTCATCCGACGCGTCTACGACTCTGAGAGAGACCCTGCGTCCTACGCCAACCAGCAGTGCAAGCGTCGAGACGTGGACCGCACAGCCACGGTCTTCTCGGACATCCAGGGCTTCCTCTGGCGATGCTACGCGCAGGACGAGGCAGAGTTCTTCCTCACCTCCAGCACCGTGACCACCGGCATCTTCCTCGCACTCACCATCGCTGTCATGGCGCTGGGCATCATGGTCATGAGGAGAGGCAAGACGGTCTTGGGGAACGCCACGGGAGCCCACCAGGCGGTCCTGGTGCGAGCGCTGCGGCTCTACTATACGCTCATTGGCGTCGTGACGCTCGTGTACCTGATCTCGTGGGTCCTCCAGCTCCTGAGCCGCCGCACGGGCCTCGTGTCGTACCCTGCGTTCTACATCTTCACCGTCTGGCTGCCATACTCCATCCCTCCGTGCTGCCTCATCTTCCTCCAGTGGAACGCCACGACGCGGACGCTGCGAGACGTGGATGAAGACGACCACTCGCCTGGGAACGAGTGGGGATACGGGGAGATTCGGACGCCGAGCCTCGTCTTCAGCACGGCCGACAGGTGGTCTGTCAAGATGGAGGACGAGTTTGAGGACGACATTATGATCGGCGCAGCAGGCATGTCGACGACCGTCCTCTCGACGGCGTCGAGCGGCGCCAACCGCATCGACTCTTGCATCGGAGAAGACTACATGGGGCTCTCCATGGCGCTCGAGACGAGTGAAAAGTACCCCCACGGCTGCTTCATCGGTCTCCAGCGTATGGGCGCGGTGGACGACCGAGCCAGCATGGTCGGCAGCTGGAGACAGATCAGTCACACGGACACGGTTGAGGCGAGTGTCAAGGAAGGCAGTCCGGACGATGGCATCAGGTACCAGTACTCGTTCCTGAGCGTCCCTCGCGTCCCGGTGTCTTCGAGAGACGAGAACCTGCGGCTGGTCGTCTACGCGGTGAGCGACGTGGAGGAAGGCGAGTCGCAGTCGGACATGACGGCGTCCAGAGTGCTCGCGGCCTTGGAGCAAGCCGGGAGCGACGACACGCAGAGTCAGAGCAGAGAGCTCGATGGCTCCCACAGCACGACGCACACGCACGACTCGAGTCTGGCGGACCAGAACGCGTGGGTGACGTCCCAGGTGATCGACGACCTATTTGACCTCGAGTCCGAGTCCGACTCGGCCGACGGAGAGACTGCGGGCATCCAGACACGCGTCGTGGCCGAGTTCACGGTCGACGTCGGCACCCTGCTGTCTTCCGGCACCAAGGGCCAGCCGACAGACGTGTCTGCCACGACCGACTCGTACCAGCTGTCGGACCCCGAGGCGTCTCCCCCGCGCCTGAGCGTCCACTCGGTCGTCCCGAACACGAGCTCCAGCCCCGCAGGCGCGGCGCCTCCGTCGGGAGGTCTGGCCCCCACGCCAGCGATCAGCAGCCAGTACCACCTGCGAGAGAAGGCGCTGCTGGTGGTGGAAGACCTGTCGGAGAGCCGCTTCAGCAACCTCATCCCGAGGCAGGTGCTGGAGGTCATCATCAAGCACCGGAGCAAGGACCTCTTGATCGCCCAGAACGACCTGGCGCAGCTAGAAGCCTTCGACCGCGCGAGGCAGAAGGGGTCAGACCGAGGCATCTACGAGAACCTGATCCAGCAGATCCAGGACGACGGAGACATTGCTCGCTGTCGAGAGTGGATGCTGCGCAGGTGCGAGCAGAGGAAGGAGTACCTGGAGCTGCTGCGGAGACTGCGGAGAGTCTACGTGTCGAGAGACCAGAACAAGACATACTTTAAGCCGAGCACGGAGAAGAAGAACGCAGCGCTGAGGTTTCTGCCCATCAACCTCCACCTGCAGGAGATGTGGGTCGGGAAGGCTCACAGCTGGGTCGACGCGCACGGACCGGAGCCTGTGCCTGGCGTGGACGACGCTGGTCACGGACGGACGAGCGTCTATGACGTCGTGACGGTCGGCGCCATGGCTGCGCACGTGTACAAGTTCAAGAGCGGAGGCATCCTGGGCATGGAGGAGACGTTCGACAAGCACAAGCCTCGTGCTCGAGAGCACATGCCTGGCGCCCATCAGGACCCGCTCTGGACGGAGGAGCAGCAAAAGGCCGACGAGTTCGAGTGGGAGCTCCAGCAGCGCATGGACGTCTGCTTCCCGCAGGCCGTGGCAACCCTCGTGACGGCCTTCACGAGGAAGGTGGACTTTATGCTCCAGAGCAACGACGATGGCCGCGCCAAGGTTGAGCTGGATCGACTGGCCAAGCTGGGCTTTCTGTTGAACGTCGAGAGTCTCGTGTCGACGCACGGGAATGAAGTCGGGATGCTCGAGGACATGGCGGGGGCCGTGAACGAGCTGCGGAACGTCCGGCTGGTGCTGGTGGAGGACGAGGTGGAGGGCAGCGAGGCGTCCAACTCGCCCGTGTCGCTACGGAGCGAAGAGGAGGAGCAGAAGCTGCAGTCAATGCCTCTCCAGAACCCTCCGTCGTCCCACGCGTCTTCTGTGTCTACGATCGCAGGCGTCGTGGACGTCGACGTCTTCATGAGTCTCGATGATGCGCTATCCGAGACGTCGAGCAACATGTCGCACCGCATGTCGAACCCTACGAACGACGTGGCGGAGCCTCCTTCGCCCACGAACTCCCAGGTAGGAGTGAACACGTCCATCACGGGCGTCGGACAGAGACTCCTGAGTACGATCATGAACACCAAACCAGGGAAAAAGTTCAAGAGCGGCAACGACATCTACCCTCCTTCTCTCGCGCCTTCGTCTGCGGACAATCTGTTCGACCACTCGAGACTCGTGATCCGCGTCAAGGTCCGGTCGAACAAGGTCAAGCTCCCGGATACGCTTCGCCATGGCAACACGATCGGCGTCTGGCCGGTGCTCTTTACGCAAGGCATCAACGAGAAGCAGACGCTCGCTAACAACACTGGGTCGTCGCTCACTAAGCTCCAGGACGAGATCAACGAGCATAGTCTCAAGGTCCTTCGCTCCTACTGCGACCGGTACAGCAACTTTATGGCTGCGACGGGTCTCCCGAGCGTCCCGTCTCGAGTTGAGATCATGCAGACGCTGGGGGAAGTGCAGAAGCTCATCTCGGCTTCCAAGCAGGCGAGGAGGAAGCGGCCCGAGATCCTGCAGTTGACGTCCGACTTGTGCCGGAAGATGGCGGGAGGCCGAGTGACTGTGTGCAAGAGCGCCAAGGATCGGACCAGCATGTCCGTGACGCTGGAGCAGGGTCGCATCTTGGTCCAGAATCACGGCCTGCCGGAGGATAAGGTGGCTGGCATCGTCTCGGTCATGCGCTCCGAAGGCGTCCGGATCGAAAATGCGCTCAAGAACACTGGGCGAAGGGTCTTTGCCTTCAACGCGCTCCAGCGGTCTCTCCTGCCGGAAGAGTACAGGTGTCCGACGCAGACGAGTGGGCGCAACATTTCGTAGCTTTTTAGATTTCCTTACTTTCAATTTAGTCGGAGGACCGACAGGATACAAACGATTTTGACATTCTTTTTGCTCTTGTATTCATTCTCTTGTTGATGTCTACCATGGATGGATGTAGGCTGACGCCTCCAGGTGCTGCTTGACAGGCAGCAGCCATGTCCAGTCGGCACTTGTCGTCGGCAGGAGGCCCATGTTGCCCAGTTTGTACAGCGCCATAGCGGCGTTGATGACATTCCCGGCCAAATACACGAGCTTGGGCTGGGATAGGTCGATCACGCCATCGTCTAGGGACGCAAAGGCTAGTCGGATGTCAGGAGGAGTTTACACTAGTAGTAGGAAGGTGGGATGTACCCTTGTTGACGTTGAGGAAGGACTTGACCATGTTCATGACGATCATGCCGATGATCATGATGCTGAAAATGTTGATGGCGGATCCACTCATCCACATCATAAAGCCCGTCTGGAGCAGACCCTTGAACGGACCGAACGCAATGTCCATCGCACGCTAAAACAAGCTCAGAGATCGGAAATTTCGCTACTAAGTATGACAAGCAAGATACCTTCTTCTTGAGTTCCTGCGTGTTGTTGCCAGCCTTGGCGACTGCGTTCTGCGCCTCCTGCATACCACCACATTAGCTGCATATGCCACGTATTCCTGTAGAATAAAGACAAACCCTTTCAGCAGTGATGCCCTTTGCAAAGCCTAGAGGCTCTAGCTTCGTCGGGAGGTCGCCCTCGCCGCCGTCATTCAATGCCAATTTCCACTTGCGCTCCATGTCTAGCTCTAAACCTTTTTAAGCACTCGTCGTGTCTGTTGAATTTAAGCCAATGAAAAGGCTTATAGGAGACTTTTGTCCAGTCATATACGTCCATAAAGCATCTCAGACGTGATGCGAGTGAGCGAGTACCGGTGGGGGCATGCCGTCAACTCTTGCGAGGAGCTGGCAGAGGCCAA
>JAADVB010000338.1:0-17559 GCA_023334545.1 Salisapilia sapeloensis
AAGTGGTATGAGTCTCAAGCCGAGTGCAGTACTCTCACTCGAGCACTCAATCCACGATAGCGATAGCATATTTGCTCTACTGTCGGATGATAACCTCCTGTCTTTCCATCTACCTTCCTGCCAGCACACCCTCACTCCACTGCTTGATCTCCTTCGCCAAATCCTCTGCACGAGTCTTTTGGATGTTGTGACCTCCTTTCGCAAACTCTAGTCTTGGCCCAGGTCCCAACATCTTCTCCAACTCGATCGGAATTTCCTTCTCCATAAACTCGTCATTCGCTGCCCATGCACAAAACGTCGGGAGATCATCTTTAATCATACCTACATGCTTCTTCATGACATCAAAGTCGACAGAGCCTGATCGGACGATGCCAGAGACGTAGTGATTTGCTGGGTACTGCTTAGAGAAACCTAAGAGTCTCGTGTAGATAAACTTGGATGCCCAAGACATAGGCGGACTAACTCCTCCATCAGATGTCTGGAGCAGTCGAACGAAAGCAGCGTTTGCCTTTGGTCGCAGAATATGATGCGGACGAATACCAGCAGACGCCAGTAGGACTAGTCCTCGTACATTCAGTCGCTCTTGCTGGATGAGCTCCAATCGATTTAATGCTGCCATATTCATGGCACCGTGTGCTCCAAACGAATGTCCGATCATAAACACATCCTCCTCCTGACTACACAAGTGATTGGCAGCATGTAGCAACATACGAGCCGCTGGGATACAGCTCATCGCTTCGATCTCGTGACGCTGATGCACCTTTGACTGACCGGCTCCGGGATAGTTCATACCAATAACTCGCATGTGCTGATTCAAATGGGGCAGAATGTACTTGTAATCTGCGTACGACCCGGGAGCTCCATGGACGAGAATCGCCACGGAACTAGATGGTGTCAAGGACGGCAGGTCAATGTACTCGATAGTGCATTCTTGTGATTCTAGTGGCAAGTGCTGTGCTTGTGGCAGTGGTGGAGGCTTGAGTAGCTTTTCTTTGGTGCTTGGGCGCCGGGCAAAAGGCAGCGGGAACCGAAGGTGGCGCATGGAAACTTCACGACTGCATTTAACGTCTGACTGCGAAAGCGGTTTCGCGATCTTATAAGGTCTTAAAGGGAACTTCACGTTCGTGCTGGCGTCAGCTAGTTTGCAGATACATGCCTAATGATCTGGAGTCTTGAGTCTGAGTAAAATGTGTTAGCATTATTGCCACTGAATGCATCATTAAAATTACTTTCTCTGCATCTCTTCTATTTTTACCGTATTCATAGCATGCTTTCTTAGACTGCCTCACTTGTTAGTTGAAATGATGCCTATCAGTCCTTCTTGTCTATCATTCGTGAACTTCTCCGAGCTTGACACTGCGATAGTTTTTGTGGGTATGCCAAGTTCAAAAGAGCAGAAGGATATGTGCAGCTAAGTTCCTACTTGTGTCCATCACCACTCGAATGGAGAGTTTAAATGCCTTTAAAAATTAAGAGCAACTGCACTATAATATCTCTTCACTCGCGCATACAATGGAGGTAGCCATGGAGACCTGTGTATGGCAAGTTATCCACGGGCTTATTTGCTGTTCGTGTAGACACAGGTCAGTCGACATTCACAATGCATTGTGGATGCACGACTGTTTGATCTACGCACACGTAGGATGAATAAAAGCCTTTATACAACGCTTTAAACACTCCAATCATCATGGACGTTGTCGCTTAGCTCCTGATACAAATGCTCTCCAAGACATCTTTCGACAATCCCAAATGTCCACGACCGAAAATCAAGATCGTGATCGCCATATAGCAATGCATCAAACCAGAAAGCAACATCCATGTTTACCTGCAAGCCTACCATCGCGTAATAAGTGCTATTCTTCCCTAAAGCTGTACTAGCGCTCAAGATAGACGCCCACAACAGCATCACGATACAATATCCCAATGCATGAGATAAATCGCAGTCCAGGCAATTGTCTCTACCGTTACGCAAAAGCGCTTTTATCCTCTCCATCCCTTTAACACCGCTTAGCAATGAATGAGTAGCTTCCATGTACGCATAAACCCCAAGGAATTAGTTTACTTTATTCATCATTCTCTCTACTCATTCTTTTCATATTAACAAAGTGAAATCGTCACATATCAGAACCAAGTATAAATGGCAGCCAAGGCATCAGCATGGCATGCTCGTGGCAGTGCACTCCGCAAGCCTCGGTGGCGATCCGTAAGTAGTTTCCAGCCTGCAAGACACAACAATGCCGTCAAAACACTTCGGACGCCACTAAGTCCTCGTATGATGGAACTTGGCGCTCTCCCATTCCCATCCAGTAACCGCTTCCTGCGTCATCGAGGTCTGACGGCCGATGCACCTTTCACAGGCTTCGAGCTGCTCTTCCTAGGCACAAATGCAGGTGCACCAAGCATGAATCGCAATCCTACAGCCTTGTGTCTGCAGATGGAAGGCCAGAACTGGATGATCGACTGCGCCGAAGGCAGTCTGCGTCAGCTCATGCGAAGCTCTATACGCGTGCCAGCAACGTCCAAGTTCTTCATCACGCACCTCCACGGCGACCACGTCTTTGGTCTCCCTGGCATGCTCTGTACACTGGACAGTTTCAACGCAGCGTACACGGACCCGAAAACCAAAGAGCCATGTCCTCGTCCGATCGAGCTCTACGGTCCCTTAGGTCTCTTCAGCTACCTCAACACGACTCTATCGTTAAGTGGTGCTCGTCTGCCAAACCTCCACATCACTATCCACGAGTTCGTGTCGGATGAAATCCATGAGAACACCTCCAAGCTCGAGAAACTCTCGCGCCAAACACCTCACCATCCAGTACACACTCTCTCTCTTCCTACCTCATAACCAGTGTCTTACCATGCACTAGAGCCTCGATAAGAAGTGGATCCACCCTAGATCCGACGGCAATGGACAGTATTGGAAGGTCGTGGACAACGGACAAGTCGTCGTCAAAGCCGCTGCACTCCAACACACCGTTCCGACGTTCGGCTACGTCTTCGAAGAGCACAAGACGAGAGGCAAGCTAGATGCAGCGAAACTACGTGCGACAGGGCTACGTCCAGGACCAAAGTATCAACAGATCAAACGCGGCAAGGACGTTGAGATGGACGACGGCACAGTCCTCCGGTCTCAAGACTACGTCGCGCCGGACATTCCAGGCCGGAAGATCGTCATCTTAGGAGACAACTGCGACGCCTCCCGCATGTACGACCTCGGATACGACTGTGACGTAAGGTTTTGATCGACTAGAAAGATAGGAACAAGGTCATAAACGACATTTAGATACTCGTGCATGAAGCAACGTTAGGACACGACATGGTACGCAAGGCAGTCGCGAGAGGACACTCGACGGGGAGTATGGCCGGGTATGCTGCTCGAAGGATGAACGCCAAGCTCCTGGCACTGACACACTTTAGCCATCGATTCATGACCTGGTCAAAAGCTTCCAACCTCCATACGACGCAGCATCTGGCACTCGAAGCCTCGTTATCGTCGAAAAGAAGAGCTGTCGTCCCTGCCTACGACTTGATGCGCATCCCTGTACGTAAGAAAACGTCATGAAAAGAAAAAATAGACACGTTTGTTGGCTCTTCATAGCTCGGCAAGTAACGCCGTCACGTCTTCGACAGACAAATCTTCATCTTGCTTGTGCAAAATCTGGCGCACAGCTTCAGGGGCATTTGACGCAGATAACGATGACGAGCGTTCGACATAATGCAGCAGCTTGTCTTGATTCGCGTCGACCCACTTTTGATACCGCAGCGATTGCTCTGGCGTTAAGATCGAATGGATCATCTCCGAGTGCCGCTGAACAGACTCTGCACGCTGCTCGAGACTTTGCTTAAGCTGCGTTAAATAGGTCACGGCCATCGCGATACGCCGTCGCTCTGCTTTGCTCACACGAGCATCCACGTTCTTGTACAAGTTCTTGAGCTTCTCTTCTTGTTCATACGTGAGCGTAAGTTCATTCGAAAAAGCTTGCCATAGATTCTCCTGCCGCACGTGTGTCTTTTGCTTCCGATCACTTGTCTCGAGACTCGGCTTCGTGGACGAGTTGTCAAAGAAAGCGTCGTCTTGGACACTTAGCCACAAGAGGAAACGAGCGTAGGGAGGCAGCAAGAGATTGTCCAATTGACGAAAGTTGTAGTCTTTCACGGCAGCACGTTCCTACATGAGGGTGTGACGAGAGGACATTCAAGTGGACAAGAAGAGGACGTACCAAACTGTTCGGACCGAAGCGCTCGAGCGCGAGCTGGACGCCTTGACTGATCTTATCCGAGACACTCTAGAGACATACATGAGAGCTGCTTCCTATAGTATACATATGTCCTGCCTACCTCCTCGGTGGCGTTCTGCATGTCGTTCGCGAGTTGTTCCAACAAGTCCGAACGTGCTCGCGCGAGCATCTCGTCTGCGTGCTCCAAGTGACTCGCACGTGTCTGATCGATGCTCTCCGTGAGCTGTGACACTTTCTCCTCTAGTAGCTCTAAGTACTGCTTCTTACGCCGACGGCTCTGTCGTGCAGACTCTCGGTTTCTCGCCAATCTACGCAGCAGATGAGTATCATGTCGTACCATGATCAAGACTATAGTAACCTCCTCTGTCGCTTCTCATCGCTCTCGCCAGTAGAGTTCGCATTGCTGCTCGTGTTCGATAAACTACGCGCTCGGCCGGTCGATCCAGTGCTCGATGGCCGGCTCATCGGCCCTGGTCGAGTCGATGTTGGTGTAGAAGACGCCATGGCAACGTCCCCTGACGTATCCACTTGTTGCATCGATGTTTGCATGCTCTGCTCGCCCGTTGATACGTTCGTTGAGCCAAACGCGAGGGAATCTGGTGACGTCGTCGGCGTCATGGGTTGGCCGAGGGAAAAGCGCTCCGTGGGCGCTCCGCCGCCTAATGTCGGGTACAGTGGACCTGCATCCGGTGCTGAGGAAGCTTTGGGTGCACTCTGGTGCTCATTCGCTACATCTGCCGAGAGAAAGTAGCTCAATAAGTCGTCGTCCTCGGCACTCAGTTCCGCCATTTGTGCTTGTGGCGAATATGTGGTGTCTTCACCCTCGCTTGTAGCATATATTCAAGATCACAATCATATGGGAAAAGAGAGGATTTTACCACTTCATGATTACAAACACCAAGAGTGTTTTTTATAAAACTGTGTTTTTACAATTTGCAATATAGTTCTAGAGGGTATCACGACAAACGTCGTAATGGATCCAGATCGACATTCGATGCATCTCATATCCATCAATGCTGTCGAGAACACAGGTCTGACCTGTATATCGTTCTGTATGATGCGTTTATACTGT
This sequence comes from Salisapilia sapeloensis, assembly GCA_023334545.1. Lineage (NCBI taxonomy): Eukaryota > Oomycota > Peronosporomycetes > Peronosporales > Salisapiliaceae > Salisapilia > Salisapilia sapeloensis. The sequence goes on from JAADVB010000338.1 coordinate 5,311, forward strand.
AAAATGACATAGAGTGGTATATACTAAACTACGAAAACCGCTCTTATCTCTCATTCTTTTATGAAAGCATACATTATCCAAGTCAAACCAACTATGAAACTTTTCGCGGGAACCCACTCGAAGCACCAAATGGCTCGAGCGATGGACGAAGACACTTCGTGCCAAGAGTACGTCGATGGATCCATCTTCCGAGTACGCATGCACAACTTTCTCACATATGAAGACGCAGAGTTCCATCCTGGACCTCGTCTCAACCTCGTACTTGGCCCGAACGGGACGGGAAAGAGCTCCATCGTCTGTGCTCTCGCAGTTGGTCTCGCAGGCAGCACGAAGGTACCATCTCCTCAATTCACCCCACTACTCTATCCTAGTAATGCTCTACCTATGGCAGCTCCTCGGCCGTGCCGATAAAGTAGGTCAGTTCGTCCGTCATGAAAAGGATGTCGGGTTCACCGAGGTACGTCTCTCGCGTCTTGCTCCTCGTCGATAGCATGCTAATAGGCTCTTTAGATCGAATTGTACTTTGAAAGAGGCAATAAAGTCATCCGTCGAACGATCTACCGGGATAACAAGAGCGTATGGGAGCTTAATGGCCGGAGCTCGACACTCGCACAAGTGACGCAGCTCATGCAGAGCTCTCGCATCCAGATCGATAATCTATGCCAGTTCCTACCGCAAGATAAAGTCGGTGAGTTCTCTCGTATGAACCCCATCCAGCTCTTACGTGCGACAGAAGATGCCTTCATGGAAGGAGACTTGGCATCTAACCACGACCAGCTTATGAAGATGCAGCAGGACATGAGCAACAAGCGTCAGGAGCTCGAGACACTCGAGAGCGCTTTGGAACTGAAGAAGAGTGAGAATCGAGAACGAGAAAAAGAAGTACAGCGCATTTCAGAGCATGAATCACGTATCCACGAGACAGAAGTCATGGAAAAGAAGTGTCTATGGCTTCAAGTCGATGACATGTATGATCAGATCGAACGTGTGCAGAAAGAACGTGATGAGTGTAAAGAGAATATGAAGAAAGCAAAGGAAGAAAAGGTGACGCCATTGCTTGAACGGTTAGAAAAGGAGAAATTGGAGCTCGAAAACATCCAAACGAATGCGAAAGACATGGAGACGAATAAACGATCCGTCGAACGAGACCTCGTCGACATTCGTAAACAGAGCGAACGGAGCGAAAGTGAACAGACGAATACAGTGACAGAGCTCAAGAACCTACGGAATCATCATCACCAGACAAAACGTCGATTGGAGCACGTGGAAGAGAATAAGAGCGACTATGAGCGAAAGCAGTCGGAACTGCCGACGAAAGAAGAGCTCAAGGACACCAAGAACGAGCTCGAAGCGAGATTGCGGCGTGTCGATGGAGAGCACGGCGACATCCAGTTCGAGCGTCAGAACAAAGTGCGAGAGCTCCGACAGGCTGAGCACGCCATGGAGAAGCTCGAGCACCAGGTGTCGCGTCTCGGCGACGAGTCGGCGCAGCGGCGACGAGCGCTGCAGCAACGAGACCCCGATGCTATACGTGCCCTGGACTGGGCACAACAACATCGTCAACGTCTTCGTGGACATGTATACGGCCCCGTCGCGTTGGAGCTGCAAGTACGCAACGCACAGTACGCCAAGTACATAGAGAACACTCTGCCGTGGTACGTGCAAGCAGCACTCGTGGTAGAATGTAAGGAAGACTACGACACGCTTCTTAATGGCTTTCGACAGCAAAACATCAAAGCGTCTGTCCTCAATGTCGAAGGAGGTCGGTCGAGAGACTTTACACGTCCATACACCGATCAAGACATGGACTACTTTCGTCGCGAGTATGGCATCGAAGGGTACTTGGATGAAATGATTAACGCACCGGAGATCATTCACGAAGTCACGAGAGCACACGGTGGTGTGCATACTGTCCTCGTCGGCACACAAACGACGGAAGACGTGATCAATCGCGGCGGAAGGCTCTTTGACGACATGTCGAGCCACAGCCGCAAGTCCATGGTCCTTACGCCGTCGAAAAAGTACGTCACGTCCGTAAGCAAGTACGGCGATCGGAACGCGACGACTAAGTCGATGGATCTCAAGGGTCTACAGCTCCTCGGTGGTGGGTCGACGGATCCAGAGGAAGAGCGAGACCTCAAGGACCGTCTCGAACAGGCGAAAGCTAGTCGCGATCGACTGCGTAGTGATAGCGAAGAGCTAAAGGAACGTGAGCGAGTGCTTAGTGGTCGACGTAGTGAGCTCGAGAAACAAGTGCACGACACGCGGAGTAAGATGAAGTTGCAGATGCAGTTGGAGCAAAAGATGGAGGCAGCAGACGAGCGGATTCGAGGACTAAAGCAAGAACTAGAGAGAGATCTGTCGCAGCAGGAAGATGCGCTCATTCGACAGCTGCGACGACAAGTGCAGGAGCAGGAGAACCTCATCTCGTTGTGTCTCGAACGCACTAAGAAGCTCCTGACAATTAGCGCCAAGGACGCGACGTACAAGGTAGCACTGAGCTGTCAAGACACGCGCGTGAAGGAAGTCGAGAAGCTTTTGATGCAAGCCAAGGCGTCCATCCAAGAGTATCGAGACGCCTTCCAGCGCGCGAAAGACCGACTGCTACAGATTGCTCGCCAAGCGTCTGCGATGAAGAAGAAGGCAGAGCAAAAGAGTGATCGACAGGCCATGGCACAAGAGTTTGCGCGCTTCTCGGATGATCTGGATGAGCTCCAGGCACGCATCGGGAATAACAGAGCGGCACTTGAGAGCTTCCGAGGGGACTTGAGTGTTCGAGACGTGTACGAACGTACGTGCCGGGAGATTGAGAGAGAGGAAATGTTGTTGGCGGAGATGCAAGGGAAGGTTGCGAATGGACGAGGAGAGATGGATGAGATCAAGCAGAGATGGCATTCGCAGCTACAGGACGTTGTTAAGCAGATCGATGCATCGTTTAAAGAGTACTTTGCCGACATTGGGTGCGTAGGGGAAGTGCTTTTGAAGGATGAAGATGGAGATATCTCCAAGTGGGGCATCGAGCGACGCGCACAGTTCCGTCGGAATGCATCGCTGACGACCATGACGGCCGAGGAACAGTCTGGCGGAGAGAAAAGCGTCGGGACGATCATGTATCTGATGGCGTTGCAGACACTCACGAGCTGTCCGTTCCGAGTCGTCGATGAGATTAACCAAGGCATGGACCAGTACAATGAGCGCAAGGTCTTCCAGCGTATGACCAAGTCAGCTTGTGGCGCGAAACTGCCTCAATACTTTCTCATTACACCGAAGCTTATCACGGGACTCGACTATCATCGAGACACCAAGGTCATGATCATCAAGAACGGTCCGTGGAACAAGGTCGAGCAAGCATTATGGGACGTCGAGACGTTCATCCAGAGCATAAAGAAGCGACAATCAGAAGATCATGTCGGGCCAACGAGGAAACGCATCAAAGTGTAGACAGAGGTGACAAAGAATGCATGCTTTCCTATCCATTTTATTACCAATGTCCAAGGCTTGTCTTGATACGCGTAGTCTGTCCTTATATTTACACCACGCGCCTGCATTCATACCTGCAGATCTCGTACCGCCACACCTTACATGAAGCTAAATGCTGAATCACTACCGCCTGGTCGACCGGCAGGAGAGTTCCGTGGGGACGTACCGACGTTGAACAAGTCCTTGCCATAGTTCTTGAGCGCCTCGTGCTGCGCCACGGGACTTCGGACAGCACTTGGGGCGTCCAAGTCCAGCAGGTCATTCGACTGCGGACTCGACGTCGCAGGCGTCTCCTGTACTCCTGCCCATGCCTGCTCGGCCGGCTGAGGAGACCCTGGCTGTCCGCTTATAAACCCAAAGCCACTGGCGTTCGGACTGAACTGCTGCGTCTGCTGCGCTGGACCGTTGATGAGGTCTGCAGTTGGGCTAGTGGGCTGAACAGGAGGCGGCGACGCCCCGTGCTCTTGCGGGGCACCCAAGAAGCCAAAGCCACTGCCGGTGGGGCTGAGCTGCTGTGTCTGGTGTGATGGCTCGTGCATCCCCATCCAGTCCAGTCCGTCGTTCGTCGAGTGAGCAGACGACACGCTCTGCTGTCGGTCCATGAACATACCACTTCCACCTTCTTGCTCCGGGATCGTCCCGACAGCCGAGTCCGCTTGCGTGTACCCCATGAGGTCATACGACGGTGCAGCGTTGCCAGCATACTGCTGCGCCTCCCACACCTGCTGCGATGCCGTAGATGCAGTCTCGAACCCATCCAGCAATGACGAAGGCGCCGTCTCCACTGCTGGAGGTGCGTCCTGGACGCTCAAGCCGTCAAAGCCCAGGAAGTCCACCTCGTCCTTCTGTCTAGACGCAGGCATCTGCGTGTGACGTGGACGAGACCGTCGTGCTGGTGCTGACGCCGTCTCTCCAACATCCACGCCGAGTTCCCGTAGCACCTGCTTCGCCTTCGACACGACCGTTGGCTTGGCATCTCTTGCCAAGTGCTCAATCACCTCTACATTCGCTTCGAACCACTCGACGTATGGCGCCGAGTTGGCTGACTTGAGCAGCGCCAGGACTACATACAGCGCCTTGAGACGCACCTGCCACGTGTCGTCCTCCAACTTATCCAGCAGAATGTCTCCTATCGTCTCTGAATCCAACGTCTGCGCTAGTTCCACAAACCTCTGCAACGCATCAGATGGCGGCGCTCGCGCTAGACCGACGGACGCGCACAAGTTATCGATCATGTTCCGCTCATACTCGTGCGACGTGTCGCCACCGCCTGTACCATTATGCTGGAGCGACTGCTGATAGCCTCTATCAATGACACTCGGACCAGCGTGCAACTCATCATGATCTGCGAGAGAGTAACCGATGCTCTTGTCCATGTTCCGACGGTGGTACATGTCCACTGCTTCGTGACTCCATTTCTGCAGCCCTTCCACCGTCTTCCCGAGCTTGGTCGTATGCAGTTCTTCCTTACTCGGGATATTCGCCGGGAGACTGCTGTTCAGCATCTTGTTCATATTGCTCATGTACTTGGGTAAGTTCGACTGCGACGTATCGGTGCTCGTGTGATTGTAGCGATGGGTACTAGGTCCGACACCTCCAGAGACGGAGTTACTCATGCTCGGTCGATGGCTATTCGCCGCAGCACCCGTGCGACTCGATGCAAAGCCACCAGTGGGCTTTGGGAAGTTGAGCGACTGACCGACGAGCACCGTCGGCCGATTGTCACGCGAGTACCTCGACCCACTGAACCTCTGCTCGGCACTCGCCGTCTCTTTCTTCTGATACCCAGAGTTACTCCACGTGCCTGCACCAACAGCCTTCGTCTCCGGAACGCTAGGCGTGACAGGCGGTTGGGACCACGACTGGAAGCCGCTGGCGTGTTGGACACTTGGCTGTGGCCCGCTACTGTGGTGCGATGGCTGCGAGTGGGTGTACTGAGGAGCAGCAGGTTCCTGTCGCGATGGCTCGTTGCCCCAATGCTGCTGAGGAGGCATGCTCCCACCGAGATTCTGGGCGGCTAGAGCCATCGGTGGATGGACTGGCGCGTTCCCACGAGCTTGTTCGAGCTGATGTCTGGACAAGTTGCCATCGTTCAGACAGACAAGTGCTTCCTACACATATGTTTAGATGAGACGTATGGCTCACATAAGGGACGATGAGATGTACTTGTGAAGCAACTCGAATGCGTCGGTACTTTTCATCTCCGAGAGTCGGATCAGGAGGACCAGTGTACTCTACAGACAGTATAGAACTGTTAGCGGTGTAAATAAACAAGTCTGTGGTAGTGTATACGAAGGTAGGTGACGATGTCTCGTTCGTATTTACGAATGGCGTCCGCAAAGTCCGACGTGCCCTCCCTCAGACAGTACTATCAACAGCTTCATGAGACATCTTATTACGATCTCGTACACACCTCAAGTACCGATATAATCTGCAAAGCTTTCAACTTGACATTCAAGTTGGTTTTACCGACTCTACCCATGAGGAAGTCGGCTATCTTCTCACTGTCCTTCCCACTCGCTCTCGTCATCTCTAATAACATCACATACACGTTACAAAACTTGGCTTACGACGCTATAAAAAGGGGGACATGTACCACATATATTCTCCATCAAGTAGTTCGGTACAGCCCCATCATGGAGGCTCGTGGCCTCCGCTAGCGTCTGCCGATTCATCTCTCCGTCGTATACAAATGGTCTATACGATAAGGTATCACGTGACTCGAAACGTATCAATATTACAGCAAATCAGATAAAGGATAAAAGTACCCACGAGGTCATTGCGATGGGCCAAGCCGGGTCGATCGAGCAGAAGGCGGCCGTGCAGGACGTCCTACGTCTTCGAGCGAATGATGCGAATGCCAATACGATTCGACATGCATTGCAAACCTTTTCACTTGCATTTCCACCTGATGTATGCCCATTTAAATCGTCATATACCTTGGATTTTGATCGTATGAATCATAAAGCAGGAGGCATGGGTGCATGATGAAACGAATGTTGTGAGTGTGAAAGACAGAAAGCTCGTGGAAATGATACATGCATTGCTACAGGACCAGACGGAAGCTAATGTCGATGAACGTGATGAAAGCTTGGTAATTTAGATGCTACGGAAGCAAAAGCTCGTCTAGTAACCGTACCTATGACTAGATCGATCAGCTCTTGCGTGTCTTCCGTCGCGTTATCCAGTGGAGAGAACTGCATCGATTATGTGCCAAATTATCCATGAAGCCCTTCCTCCTATGCCTCGTATAGTGACCTACTTTTACATCCAAGCTCTACTATCTAAGCCACCTTTGTCCATACATGATAGGAGATGACGCCGGAAATTACGCTATCTAGCCTCGAGACGCTGCTGGCTATACTTTCTCCTTGCGCAGATGCATCAGACCGGGCAGAAATGTCCAACCGAAGGAGATTCGCTGAAGACAGCGGCTTCCTCTCTCTTCATGACTTGCTTGTTAAATTCTGTAGCGACATGGAGAACGATCCAGACGCAGAGAATGTCCTGCGTCTTGTACTTGACTTGTATAACTTGCCATTACGTGCACGTCGCACATATACAGATCACCAGACACTTCGTACTGCCCATGCATCTCTCCATACCGCTCGCGTTCCTTTGCTCGATCTCTGCCATCATACAAATAGCCTACTACAGCAAGCAGCCATCAATCTCGTCCGCGAGCTCTTCCATCAAGGCAGTCTAGAGCAAATCCATGAGCTACAGGAATCAGCAAGAGAGTACGGCGCCTTGCTCCACTCTCTCCTCGCCGCCATCTCCACTGCTCATTCGCTTCATGCCACTAGCGACTCGACGCAGACACCTCTAAAGGACAAGCACATCGAGTTAATCGAGATGTTTTGTGCTCGTAACCAGAAATCACGACGAGTGATGAATCGCATCGTACCAGTCGACCATTTCCTCAGCGTCGTGCCTTCACAAGTCGTTGCCAAGCGTCCTACTCGATCCGCTTCATCTCTCACTAGCAAATCTTTACCGTTTGATCTTGAAAACTACGTTTCTTCCAGTTCTGCAAACCTCCGCACTCGCTTCTCCTCTCGCCATATCTCTACCAGCGTCTTTGACACCCTGGCGTCCGATGCACGAGCGCAAGGAGAGTGCTGGCGGTCACTCGTGCAGCAACTGTCGCGAGATCATAAACGTCCAGAGCTCATGTGGAACGAACCGGTGCGACAGGAGCTACGAGAAGCGCTCGTGGAAGAAGCAGAGGACCTGGAAGTCCGGAATCGTGACGCTCGATCCAACGGAGAAGGCTTTGCGGTCTGGCACCACGACCTCTTCTCCGTCACTTACACTTCCATCGACAAGCAGCTCGTCGTCGCCGGATACTTTGTTGATCTGCTCATCCCTGCTTTGTCTGACTATTCCTCTCCATCCTTTGAAGTCACCGAGCCGGTCATCCTCGCGTGGCATCTCTCCGATCGTCTCGTGACGGAGGATGACCTCGATAGACAACTGTCCTGTGTCCGGTGCCTCCGCCTCGTCATGACGCGATACGCTATGCGCTTCCACGGTCAACTACCAACTACGCACCTCCTACGTCTCATCCACACTCGTGACGAGAACCCTTCTCCTGTTTTCCTTCGGGAATGTTTCTTACTGCTAACTGCCATGGTCGAGACCATGCGGCCGAGTGCTGCTGAGCGAGAGGAAGCGACATTCAAGTCAATGGCGAAAGGCACGATGGACGTTTTGACCGACACGTCCTTCCTCTCTTGCGTTTCGGCATCTGCTCGTACACTTCTGGACTCGGAAGACACGAGTGAAGAGGATGATGACTGGGTCGAATTCGTACGTGATAAACCTCCTTCCGCTACGAGTGAAGCAGGCGGTCTCGTACGTGCTGGAGTCCATCTGCTCTTGTCAGTAGTCCGTCGAGCCAAGCACACGCTCCTCGTTCTCCGGCCGAAGCGCATTGCTTTATGCAGACTCCTTGGACTCGAAGCACTGGACCACACGAGTGTCCAAGGCATCTTATCTATCCTCAAGCAGCTACAGGCACTCGACCAGGCACAAGGTTGTCAAGTCCTCTCGGCGTCGCGACGTGTAACCCAGAAAGGAGTCGTCGATACCAAGTGGACACACCTGGCGCTCGTCTACGTTCTGTACGCTAGTTGCGATCCAAAGGGTAAAGGTATGACTACATCCTCTGCTGAGTTCCTACAGCAGCTCTTCTGTGACAAAAGCAGGCAGGAAGGATGTAGCATGGAAGTCGAGCGATTGCTTATCGAAGCAGTCGGGTGCTCCGCCTACGGCATGCGTCTACTCCTCGAAGCCGTGTCTCCAGCAGACTTTGCCAAAGTCTTTAATGCAGACGAGACGAGAGCTGGAGACGTTCGTTGGGGAAAACGCCAACGATGTCTGGTCTACATGTACCTCGACAGCTCCTACGTAGCGAAGGAATGGAACCGGATGCTTCATGACGTCGAAGTACCACCGGAAGGTGACGGAGATGTGTTGCTAGATGGACTCTTCCTATGCTCGTACGTTCATGGGAATGGACATTTTCTTACGTCCTGGACACAAGACGCGTACGCAAATCTCCTTGCAACTCTCTTTCAGAAACTAAACGAGTGGGGAACTACAACGTCGGTCTCGGAAGACGCAGACGTTCGCATCATTAGAAGCAATGAAGACAAGATGGAGCTATGGCAAGCGCAGTCTCTTGTGTTGCGAGCGCTGTCGAAACTCGTTAAGAACCACTGCCAAAGTGTCAGTATCCACGATACGTGGTACGAGAGTGCTTTAGCACCTTTGCGAAGGTCTTTGCTTGGTGAAGCAGACCAAGTGCGTGGTGCCGACGCGCTGCAGTTCTTCTCAACTGTCCTAAGCACTTCTGCGACGAATGTAAATATTCCGTCTTGCTTGTCTTTCCTAGATACAACCGGTCTACTTCTTCTATCAGAAGCACTGGAAAAGATGCAGACCACGCCCTACCAACAGCTCCTACTGGCCAGCAAGGCGAGTGCTCGAAAGCTGCTTTTCCGACTAGCAGACCTTCTTGTCCTCATCGCATCCAACCCTATCGGTGTGTCTGCTCTAGCACGCAATCGGCGGATCATTCTAGCACTCCTCTCTCTTTCTTCCATGCACCAGATCACGACTGAGTCCACCGATGCGGCTACCGTCGCTCTCCATTCCCTCGCTTACTTGTGCCACTACCCAGAGCTCCGGGCGCTTGTCATTGAAGCAGGCGGGATCCTGCAACTCGTCCAGACGGCTGCCTTCTGTCCTGCAGAGCAGATTGTCGGGAACACTTCGGTTGAAAAGAACGTCGCGAGCACTCCGTCTCCCTACTTTTCTTCCGTCCGAAGCGCAGCACTTGTGCTCCGAGCGTGCTTCATCGATGTCGAGGACCTCGAGTCTTCTTCAACGTACCTCGTACTCGCACAGCTACTAACTCCGTGCTTCGTCAAGGTATCCGCCCACATCTTCTCCTCTTGTACAACAGCATTAACCAGATCGTCGTAGGTCCTACTCCAATCTCCCGATAGCTTCGTCCTACAACTGCAGTCGCAAGTAGACATCGACTCTATCACCCTGATATGGACAGCAAGCATGCGAGACACGTTGCAGAAGACATTGGCGAATGAGCTATCGAAAGTCGAGAAGCATAAGAACGCTGGTACATGGCCACGATGGCATCCAGACCACTTTGTCGCTGCAGACTCATTCCACTACTTGTACCCAGAGCTGCACGACAAACTCTTTATCGACAACGTATACGTCCGCAACTTGCTCGCAGCTGACAACCCTCTTCTAGATGACATCAACCTCTCTTCCTTCACAGAAGCACTACTCGTCGCCATCCAGAGCCATGAAAACGTCGTCCAGATCCTCGCTCAGGTACACTCTCATCTCCTTCTCCTCTCTACTCTATCCTCATTGCCATCTAGCGTCAGACGTCCGATCCGAGCAAGCAAGAGACGCTCCAGACGTTACGCCAAGCCTACAACCTGGTGATCGAAAAGTACCCGCAGCACAATCTTCGCGTCGAGCCTTCTTTATCTCCACTCTCGTCCGACTCGCATCATCCATTCGATGATGAGAGGATCGATGAATGGCAAGACAGTATCGCACCTCGCATGCACCGCATGAGCTCGTCCGACATCGATGACCTAACAGTGTAACTTGGAGTATTTATATGCAAGAAGACGCGTTGGTTAGTGTTTCCATTCGTTTATTTGCTTTTCAAGTCCAACGAAAAAAAGTCTATCGAGATGTCTACTCGGTCTTCTTCACCTTCTCTTCATCTTCTTCCGCCGCATGCTGCTGAGCAAACTGCTCAATGCATGACATGGCAAAGTACCCGATGAACGCCGCCATGACGACTGATCCGGCCTGCGAAATGACACTCGAAGCTTCCTCTGCTTCCCCCGTGTGCTCTGCCTCGGCCTGTTGTTGCGCCGAGTGGAACTTGTGGCGACACTCGAGCAAAAACTCGCTCACTTTCGTGTCGAGACCCCAATCCGATGGCGTTAGCTGGGCAATCACCTGCTCCACCTTCTTCATGTACGTGTCCGTGAAGATCGTGATGAAGAAAGCTGCCTGCAGATTGACCTTGATGAGCGCCTTGCCCACCAACGTCGCGCCGAAGAACGTCCAGAACGGCATGAGGAAGTGGCCGCAGCAGATGCCGCACAAGTCGAACGCCACGTTCGGCCAAGCAGACATGAGCAAGACTCCCCAGAAGCCATGGCGCTGCAAAAAGTCGATCATCCAGTCCTTCATCTGGTTCATGACGTTGTACTTGGACGTCGACTCAGTGATCTCCTCAAACTCTTCGTTGCGCTGACCGGCTAGACGAGCTGCTCGGCTCAGTGCGTACGGCGGGATCTCGCCCATGGCAGTGCCGGCACCCCACAGCATGCACGGGAGGAAGACCTTCCAGAAGATCGCCATGAACGTAGCGCCACCGTCCGCTGAGCTCCCCGGCTCGCACTGCGTCTCGAACGACCGGAACCACATGTGCGAGCGAGAGTCGAAGCGCACGGACTGGCACTCCTCAGCGCCTTGGACAACGAAAAAGATGTGAGGGAACAAGAACAAAATGCCAGAGTGCATGCCCGTGCCGAGGCCGACAGACGACAGGACGCCCAGGCCGACCCACCAGACGACGAACTCGATGTCCGTGTTAAACTCGTCCAAGTACGAACGGTGGGGCCCGTCCGTCAGTGACGCTGCTCCCCATGCAATGACCAAAGGCACCAGCACGAAGCGTGTGATGTTATGTCTTGCCACTGCCAACGTCAGCCAGCTCAGGAAGCGAGACAACATAATACTGAAATGGTACAGCGTGCTTATCGGTCTACGTAGCAACGTCAGCTTACGACGTTCTTCCCGGAGCTGCGCAGCCATGGCTTCGCTTTTAGCCTCCGCCATAATCTCTAGATCTAGTAGACAGTGAAGAGACCTCGAGTCCTCTTCTTCCGCCTCCTGAATACACGCGAGCGTGAAAATTATGAACGCGTGTTGGTCCGGTGCCTACCTTCACGCAACCTTCGACGAGGTCGTGACAAGATCTGGTCCCGTATCTTATTCATCCATCACATGTGGAAATCCAGTCACTTCGACCATGGTCTTTGTAATCGAGGAAGAAGAGATCCTGAATTCTTGAGGTAGTAATGGATGCAGTAGGCGCACATGATTGAAGTGGAAGCCTCTACATGAGGCAGCTGCAGTGGCACCAAGTCAAGCGTAATCGGCACTTCTCCATTTGCTACGGCTCGACCAAGTTACTCCTCCCAA